>VDFB02100134.1:0-106991 GCA_007258455.2 Sequoia sempervirens | reverse complement strand
CGTACGCTAATAGGAGACAGTACCTGCGAACCATAAAAATCCCAAGCGATGTGATTGGTATTATGAGAAATATGCCGACCAATTTGACCACCGGTGATTTGAGAAAGACAACGACCAATGGAAAGGACCACTGATTCATAAAAATATTTCCCCAAGACTTTATAACGGCGGTGAGATCAGACCGTATACATAAAATGTCAGCCGAGGACGACAGGGATATGATGGTCCTTAGACAGAATATGCCACAGATGTGATGAGGACAGCCCACTGATATGAAGGACGCCGAAAATCCCCCATACGCTGACCAAACTAGCCGATGTACGCCTTGCACAGCTTAGACCATCGATGATTGGGACGACCGATCCAAGAGCAAACAACTACTAAGGTATTAATGAATGTCGATCCACTTGATAAGTACTGTGGAAAGAGCCAGAGAAGTGACCCGTTATAGCTATGAAGCAAGGATGGGGAAACCGGGGATGAAGATTGTTACCCACCAAACCTGCAAGTCAAATGAATTCGGCGTACCCTATTCTACTGACTAGACCTGCGATTTGGAGTATGCCGATGTGACCTACATACAAGGTACACTACAAAATATTCTTTGAATATGCCCTTGCAATATTTGGCAGATGAAATATTAAATCCTCAAATTTTACAAATAGCCCAAATAAAAATTTCCCAATACAATATTTTTCCCCAAAATATAAATCAAATACCGCAAAAAATATTTTCAAAAAATATATTTTTTGTGAAGAAATGGAAAAATCTGCACCTAGCAAATATCTTCAAGCTAGAATGAAACCTTTAGATCTGGGAAGGAGTCTGCAACCCTGGATGCTCTGATACCATGTTAGAAACCCAAGAATCAATTGCTAGACCAAAATACTTCCACAAGAGAGAATGGCGAGAATGCTTGCTATATCAAATGTAATATTGATTCATGATTCAATTGTACAAGATGAGGCTTGCTTATAAAGGCAAGCATGCACAACCCTAAACCTAACTTGAGCTACAAGATAGCTCAATTAGATAAGGATAATAAAATGCAACCTAGGACTAAAATTAATGCCTAAGTAAACTTATGAAAATGTAATTAAATGTTAATTACACCAACATAAACCTTTGATGATGATATTTACAACCTTGTCTTGTTTTTCTCTTCTCTTATTTGCCTCTTGACTTGTTTATTGATGGTTTCTTTTTGTTCAGTTGATGGTCCTTTTACAATTTGTTCCCAAGAGTTGGCCTATTCTATTTGTTCTTTTAGTTTGTTTTCTTTTAGTTTCATGCTTGCGATTGTTGATTGAAATTCTTCCAACTATGTTGTACTATTTCCTTTCATTGCCATTTAACTCATTTTCCTACTATTTTCACTTGTTCTAGTTCTTGTTTTATAGTGTTTAGCTCTTGTTGCCCACTTTCCATATTATTTTGTAAACTTATTACTTTCTCTTTTAGTAATTTATTTTCCCTTTCGAGGTTCCAACTTGCTTTTATAATTTCCTTTATCTTGATCTCTTCCCATTGTCCCTTTGCTTCAATATAATCAATCCTCTTTTTCATGCTCATGAACTCATTAACATAAAGCTCTGATGACCACAACAAGGGGTGGTTGTGGGGCTGTATGGGTCTTTAATGCCATGAGAGCCTTCTTCCTTTAACTAACTATTTTCTATGATACCTTTGGAATTACCTTGTTTTAACTCTGAAACTACTCGAGGTTGAGGCACCCCCCTCTCTTTACCCTTATGTCACACCTTGGTTTGTTAGGGCATCCACTAAATAGGGGAGAGGACCTGATACCTGAGCATGTTTCAATAGTTGTGATAGTATTTATTTATATATTGCCCAATATTTTTATCAATATTGGACCAATAGTTGTGACTTTAAAGTTGTTAGTGTTGATGATGACTACCCATAATTAAACAAAATGTATTCCTTTGATCTAAAAAGCAACCAATCATGTGATTTTGGACACTAGCGCTCAATAAAACATGCTTTGAATGCACAAGTATTGGTCTCACTTTTTTGGGGGATTTTTTGGACGCCTTAACAAAAAGCATGTTGATGTGGCATCATATTTGATGATGTGGCCCTGAAATCTTAGTTATAAGCAGGGGACTTTCCAAGTAAGCTGCTGTAAAAAATTGGGAGTGATTTGAATTTCCATGTAGGATAATTAGAAGCGCAAACTTAGGGTTCTCAACTATTGAATCCTCTTCCCTAATGACTTTCAATAGCGATATCTGCATTGTTCCATACTATTTTTGATAGGATCATAGTAAATTTCTTTTTTTGTGATTGTCTCAACTTACAAATTTTTCTATGCCTTAAATTCACTTATATTGTGGAAGATCAACTTTGCATATGTTTCCACTGCCTTGTCTTGATGACCCCCTGAAAAAGGGGGCTTCCAAGGTCCTAAAATATTCCCTACCTGATCCGCATGCTAAGAAACTATAGACCCTCCTGTTAGCTGAAGATTGTGATTCAAGGAGGTGCTTAAACCTTGTTGGAATAACCACCTTAGCGAGGGACCAGAGAGCTGCAGTTGGGAACCGTTTATTACCTCAGAGCCTTTTGAGATCAATTGCACTAACTCAAGGATTTCTGATTATTTGTTTTTCAAAGAAAAATGTGTTTTTTCTGCAGTGGGCCTCTCAAGCCATGCCAGAAATGCCTTGGAAGCCTGCTCGTCATTACTTGAAGTTTTCAAAATCTAGTTTCAAATACCGAAATGTTGCTTGTGTTTACGTGAAGTTTTCCTTTCTTCTGTGAAGTTTAAACACAGAAGAAAGGCTGATCTGTGTAAATGCAAAGCAGTATAATGGGATTTTAAGATGGAGACAAGCTCAAAAATGGAAACTAAAACAAAATCAAAAGAAGAAATTCACTCGGATTTTACCAAAGGTTCATAACGGTAAGGCAGGAATATCTAAAGAGACATCTCAGAAAGGAGAGAAAACTAATAAAACTGAGTACAAAGGAAATGGAAAGGTAATAGGAGACATAGGGAACCTCAAGTCAAACACAAGCAAGATGGAGGGAGTTAGGGGCAAAACGAAAGAGATCACTGCAAGCAATGTCACTGAAAAAGTACCCACAAAACTTTATAGCCCTACGTCTTCACCACTACTATGGTCATCAGAGTTATATGTAGAGGAGCTCATGAGAATGAAAAATAGACTAGGCGTTCTAGAAACAAAGGAGAGGTTTGAGGACAACAGGTTTAAAATAGTTACAAAGACCAATTGTAGGTTGGAAAGGGATAACAAAATACTGCAAGAGCAAATTTTGAATCTAAAAGTTAACATGGAGAAGGGACAACAAGAATTGATCACTCTAAAGCAAGAATTAAATCAACTAAAAATAGCTAAAAACAAGAAGCCAGTAATGGAGGAAGTTGAAAACAAAATGGAATTAAAGATGATCCAATCAGCATTAGTAGACTTGGAAAAAAAAAAGAAGCAGCTAAGATACCAAATAGAAGAGGCCAAATCATGGTCACATGTGGTAAGTGGATCACCAAGTGAGAAGAAAGTAATCATTGAAAAACAAGTCAAAAGACAAATAAGGGAAGAAAAGGATAAACAAAGCAAGGCTACACACATTATTATTAAAGGTTTGAAAGATTTTGGTGAAAGGGAGAGAACTGACACCCTAGCAAGGGACTTCAGTTGAGTAGGGAAGAAAAAGGAGAGAACAATCCTTTATGGTTGGAGGAAGGTGGAGATCAAAAGTGGGAAAGAACATCTCAAGATGGTAATGGCGATGCCACTCCATTTGGGGCAGAATTACTTGGGCTTTGTAGTTTGTTTGGCATGGTTATTTGCAATGGGATGAGAGATTGGCCAAAGTCGGGGGTATCACTTGTAAAACTTATAATGGTCAAAGCGTGGTGGACTATGTGGTTTGCTCTCAAGGTTTTGTCTCTAGGCTGCTAGAGTTTGACATTGAGGACTGACCTATTGGGATGAAATTTGACCACTTACCTCTTTTGGTTAAGCTCGGCATGTCTTCAATCAGCCAACACATCAAATAAGATCAACACATGCACAAAAAAACCCTCCCAAAGGGTAAAATCCTCTTGAATAAGGAAAGAAAAGAAATATTTAACACTGTTCTTAAATAGCATTTCCATGATTTAAAGAACAACAGAGAGGTCAAAACAACAAAAGAGGGGGATGTCCACATTCATAGCAATTCGTTGATCCCAATAATTCACAAGGCCTTAAATGCATGCAAAAGGTCTCATCCCAAGTTGAAGGCTGCAAACACTTTCCCGAAAAATCCATGGTACGACGAAGAATGTAAGGCAGCCAAGAGATCACTAAAAAAGAGAGGAATGGACAAATAATACAAGAAAAAATATGAAAAATTGGTGCAATCTAAAAAATCTGATTATGTAAATGAAAGAATGAAGGATCTAATCTCTCTTGGAAAATAGAACCCAAAAGGTTTTTGGAGAGAATTGCAACAAAAGAAAATGAAGATTGAAAACAGTATTACAGATGTTCAATGGCTAGAATATGCTAGGCTTCTTTATGAGCGGGTTCACGAGAAAGACCATCCACCTGTTATTAACACATCAATGGAACTATTCACTGTGGATGATATTAAACAAGGAATAAAGAATTTAGTGAGTGGTAAAGCACAAGACATAGATGGGTTATAGGTTGAATTTTTAAAGTGGGGGATCAACAGTCTTGCCCCTCACATAAAAAGAATTTTCAATAATGTCAATCAAGAGGGTTTTCCTATGGAGTGGACTACCGGTGTGGTCATTCCTTTATTTAAAAGTGGTGATATCAATAACCCATCTAACTATCGCACGATTATGGTCAACCCTATCTTTGGCAAACTCTTTGGGAGCATGATTGAACGAAGGATCAACAGTTGGGCAAAAAATGAGGGCAAAAGAGAAAAAGGGTAGGAAGGCTTTAGGTCAAGACACTCTACCATTGATCACTACATCACCCTTAGACATTTGATTGAAAAAATTTGGAACACTCAGGGTGAGGAAGCTTACTGTTGTTTTGTAGACTTCAAGAAAGCTTTTGACACGGTACCTAGAGAAAAACTATGGAATAGAATGGAGGAATTAGGCATCTCAAACGTGTATAGAGCAATTGTTCATAGATTGTATGAGAAGGTTAGAGCTAAAATAAGAACAAGTGAAGGCATGCTAGAATGTTTTGGTAGCGACATTGGATTTAAACAGGGATGCCCTCTATCTCCCATGCTTTTTGGGCTATACATTGATAAGTTGGAAGCTTGGTTAAGCAAAAAGGATGGGGACGGTATTCAATTGGCAGGTTATGTGGTGAAACTACTTTTATATGTTGATGATCTTATCCTAATTTCAAAAATAGCTCATGCGTTAAGAGAACATTTGAAAGCTCTTGAACTCTTCTGTCACGAGGTTGGGATGCAAGTGAATATCACCAAGACCAAAATCATGATTTTCTCATTGATTAGAAAAGATAAGCAGAATACCTTTCTTTTTGAAGGCAGCCCGATTGAAATTGTGAAAGAATACAAGTATCTTGGGATTGACTTTCATTATAAGCTCAGTTGGGAGACGTGTCGTACGAAAATGATACAAGGAGGTCGAAAAGCCTCTTACCTTCTACAAAATAGGTGTAGAAAAGCCGAGCTTTGGGATTGGAAAACCAAGAAAAGACTTTTTGGTTTGCTTGTTATGCTGGTTGTACTTTATGGGTGTGAAGTGTGGGGGAGCTATATGTCAAAGTGTAGTTGGAGACAACTAGAAAGAATCCAGAAGCATTTAATAACAAGCAGTCTCAAAGTTAAAACCATAGTCCCATATGAAATTCTTTTAGCTAAAACGAGGACTTTTCCATTGGAAGCGTCGGCGCTAATCCAGTTGATAAGCTATTTAAAAAATGTTGAAAACATGGATAACCATTGGTGACCTAAAACGGTTATGAAGGAGACGCTAGATTGTAGGAAGAAAATTTGGATGAAACAAAACCACAAGTGGATGAACAAGTGGGACATCAATCTACATGACTGTCCTAGCACCAATAGTGAAATAAAAAGCTATGTGACTGAAAAATTTAGAACTACCATGTGGACAAATCAGATTGGGCGAAAAAAACATATTACATCAAAGAATTTAATTTGGAAAAATATCGTGGTGACAAAACCTATTTAAGTGCAGCTATTAAAGGGAAAGCAAAGAAGTTAGTGGCACAATTGAAGATGGGATCGCATCACCTTAGGTGTGAGACCGGTAGGTGGAAGATACCCATGGAAACTTGGGAAGAAAGAACTTGTATTTTCTACAATAAGGGGACTGTGGAAACGGAATGACACTTCATCATGGAGTGCATTGCTTATGTGGATATCCACACTCAGCATGAAAATTGTTTGAAAGTTGACAATATGCACCAGCTATTTGAGGAAGATAAGATTAATCAAAAGGCTAGCCTTCTGGTCAAAATTAATGGCAGGAGATCCAACTTGGAAAAGAACATGAAGACAAATTAGGCCTGTTTTGTCTCGATCCCATAGACTTTTTAGTCTCGTGGACATCATTAAAATCTTTCATTCATTCCATTCATTCATTCATTCACAGCCCAATTTCAAAAAAAACTGAAATAAAACTCAGTTTCAAAAACCCAAATGTTGCTTTTTGAAAGAGGCCGACAAGAAAAAAACAAAACTGCGCCAGTAAAGACAGAAGAGAATAGGGAAAAAAGCAACCTGTATTGTGAACTGCGCCCCCGGAGAAGAGAGAATAGCATATGTAACCAGAGCTCTAAAAAAATGAAAAGAACGAGACGCATATCCATTTACGTTTCCACATAATGATGCAACTTAACGTGTGATCCCTTTGCTGAGCAGGATTTGATGTCTCTTCTCCAAACGTTATCTAATGGTCTCATCACCATACTCTGGCAAATTGCAGCGGCTATTCCTGCCGCTTAGGAACGCCTGGCTCTGCCAACCATGACGTACTGGTATGACAACCTAGCCATCCCATCATTCTATACGACCGTCAATGCAGATGCGACCAAAAAAAGTACAGTACGTCATATTACGTCAAGCACTAAAAGTATTAATATACGTGTACTTACTGGTCAGACACTAAGCGTAATTAATATACCTGAGCAAATTTTGACAGTCTTTAATGGGAAACATCCAAGGAGGCAAAAGATAGGTTTGACGTGATTTGACGTTCTGCAGACTTTATTTCTTGGGACTGATAGAATGTGCAGATGATTGTATAGAAAATTAAAGCAATTTTGGTTCTTTAATGATGATTAGTTTTTAGTTCTTAATGGCACTACATCAGGGAATGTTCGGCTTACAAGGACATCCGAATCAATTATACTGAGACATTAAAAGAGAACAACTTGGGTGATTTGTTTGAAGAAGAGAAGATAATAAGGTTTGTAGATTTTCTGGTCAAGATACACAACAGAAGATCCAAGATGCAGAAAGAAAAAGAAACATAGGTTTTTGCATTTTCTGGGGGTTCAGGGTTCTTCGCTAGCTATCTGTGGGTCCCATAGGCTGCTTGGCTTCGTGGACGTGATTAAAAACATTCATTCATTCAATCCTTGAGCAGGGACGATCTAAACTTTAATCAAATGATTAGACTCACTTTGTAGAAGTTCAAAGATTTCATGTGCTGATGCTACAAAGTTCAAAGTGGTTTTCAGTCATTAAATTTTTATAAATATTTTATTTAACAAAAGATATGAATTTTTTCTTTTTTCAAAATATCGAGAAAGTTTAATGAAATATACTTTCAAAGTGGAATAAGGGTCATGTTTGTTGTAATCAAATTATCTAAAATGGCTTAAATAACTTTGTAGAGGACAATGTACATGCAGAAAAGATATATAATGAATTGTGGTAACGAGAACTAAATTGCCACTTGCTTTGTGCCTTCATTATTTACATTAGACATTTATTTGTGCTTTCTTTAACACCACATCCTCTTCTATAACAAAGCACTCTGCGCCACCACATCTTGAAATATCACTTCTCCTTTTTACTAAAGGGATAAAAGGACTATCCACACTTAGACTTCACTCAGATGTTCTATAAATATCAACACTATAGTTTATGAAACAAACACTACCAACATACATACATATGGGAAGAAATCTCATTCATATATATATAATCAAGAATGAGATCTCTTCCCCTTTATTTATTACCTCCATCTTCACTCCATGCATAGGAACAAGATTCCCAAAAAAGTGAGGGTTGCATGTCCGATTGGGAGAATCTTATATGGGTAGGGGCCATACATAAGTGAGCTCCCTATGAAGAATGACATCTCTTCTAATAAAAAACATATATTTTACAAATACAAATAGAATATTATAGATTTTGGTGAGGATGGAATCAAAGACTTGCCCACAACTATAAATATCATATGTTAAGAAAGGAATTTACTTTACGATCAATTTAAAAGGTAACTATAGCATATAGTGAAATTATATGTATATCAAAAAGCTTTATAATAAACTCATTTTGGATATTATGAAGCATTAATGAGAACTAGATGTGACTACATAAAATCTAACTTGGTAGCTTTTTTGTTAAAAAAAGTCAATTTTTTAAACTACAATATTTTAATTTTAGGCATGTTAGATTTTTTTAAATTCTAGTTTGAGGCATAATTTATCTAGAGAAATTACAAGAATGCTATTTTGAAGTGAAACTAACAAAAATAAAGATTAGAAAACCAAATAGAAATCAATGATTATCAGTGTTTACATAGTCATGTCCGGGCCTCTAGCCATCCTCTACATAGAGTGTGTTTGAAAGGGAAAAGAACATTTGAAGACCTAATATAAAAATTGAGCAATTTTTAGGGGTGAATGAAGGGTTTAATGACCAATACATGTTGTAATGGTTGCTTCTATTTGGCCAACTCAATCTAACAACTTTTAAAAAATGAACAAGAACATTGAGGGTATTTAGAAAAACATCTCTAAATATCTAGAAAAAATCTCCTTAACAAAGGTGGCCATGGGTGAATTGTTGCACATGAATTAATCTACATGCTTTTTAGTCATCTATATGTTAGTTGATTGTGTTGTCCACTTTAAGTAATGAAGGTCATCTTAAATAAATGCGGAAAACATTCACACAAGAAACAAATGAATAGTAAAACTTCTCCAAATCTTAAATTTCCCACTATTTAATCCTTGAGATAATTTTTACTTTGAAGATATAAACAAATGTCAATTTTTAATTGTTTATATACTATTTATCATAACAAAAATATTTCTAAATTTATATGTATTTAAGTTCAAAAAATATAGAAAAATGATTTATTTTTAATTATAGTTTTATTTTTTACTCTCCTTTATTAGGTTGCATTGATAAAGTTCAAGGAAATATGAAGTAATGGCTAAAAAATTAGCATACACGACAATTTCAAGCATGGATAACTAATCATTCTTATAAAATAGTGTAATATTCACATGGTATTAAGATAAAATGGAATAAAATTAGATATTTATAATTTGTATTCTTAAAAATTCATTGCTCTTAAACTATATAATGATATTTTCTAATAATATTGATAAATATTGTGTAATAATAAGTATCCACCTCATTTTTATTATTTGAATTGTGTTTATTGTTTATTGTATGATATTTACTATGGAAAGAATTATAGAATAAATGAAAATAAAATTACTCATGTAAATAAAATAAATCCAAGCAAAGAAACGACAATCAATAAGATATGTTCGATTTATTTTAAATAGAGTTAACTCTCTAATAAGAGTATAATGACTAGTCAAGATGCAAATTCAATGTCTTTCCTACAATATTGATCTTATTTTGCATGTTCCCTCCCTATGATACAAGGAATCTATTTCAATCTTGAAATTAGCTTTTTAAACAAAATGATGTATAGGGTGAAGTGTGATATACTTTGAAGCTTATAAGCTTTTGCAAGGTGTGCACCCTTGGTCTCCTTGTGTTGTGCAACATAATTCTTAGGTTCTTGACATGGCTTAACCTCCTTTTGTGGATTCATTAACTCTAGCAATTGCATCAGGCATTAACAGGTTGATCTTTTGGTGCAACAATAACTGTATTTGCAACAATTGGTATTAGAGCCTAGATCACAGGTTCAAACTCCTTTCTTGTACTGGGGGGATTGTTGCAAGGTGTGTGCCCTTGGTCTCCTTGTGTTGTGTAGCATAGATCTTTGGTTCGTGACATGGCTTAATTGCCTCCCGTGGATTCATTAACTCTAGCGGTTGTATCAAGCATTAATAGGTTAATATTTTGGTGCAACGACAACCATCTTTGCAACATAAATAACTATAATTATAAAACCAACAGATACATGATAATTGTGTTTCTAGTTATATCACCTAAAAAATAACATGTAACTATAAGAAAAATTAGGAAAACACAAATTTCAATGTCAAATATTAAATACCACAAATAATGCAAGTTGGGAGATGGTGATTGGTGACTTGGTGGGGGCAACTTAAAAAAGGATAGTGTTAATTTTTCCACCTATTTTGTACCCTCATTTCTAATCCTTCATTATGTTTGTTCTTTCAATTGTCATATCATTCTCCTCTATGTCTTGTTGTCTTTATTTTACTTGACTTGTCCCATAGGGGATGACATAATTTTTGGCAGGGAAATGGAGAACTTATTTGATATGAGTTGTTAGAAATTTAAAATAGATGCATAAGCAAGAACTTTTTAAAAGAGAGATAAGCTATAAAACTATAAATGAATAACATAGATACAAACTAGAGATTCCAACAAATATGTTAATATCAAGATGATAAAATTACATTAGGATCTCACAAAGAGAAGTCGTATAAAAGATTAAAAATACAAGCTAGGTTGTGAGTTGTTATAGACTCGAGGAGAGGGTGGAGGTGGAAAGTTTAGCTAATATGGAGTGACCACCAATCAATCTAAAAATAATAAATGTAACCTACTTGTAGGATGATAACAACTCCACAACGCACCCATTAGTTAAACTCACCTGATTAACCTAAGAAAACTTAATAAAATTGTAGGAAAAACCTATGACATAGAGCAGATAAATATCTCACTAAGAAAATAAAAACCTACACTAACACCCACTTTAACTGTTGCTTAGGTAGGTGAAAATATGGTTCCCAAAAAACAAAGCATGATGAGGTACCCATGTATAAAGATAGACCCCTAAAGAGAAGAATCCTCCCAACAAGAAGGAAGTATGCCCCCCATAAGTGAGTGAGTGAGTGAGTGAGAGAGAGAATGGAAGGAAGTGTAAGCAAAGAAATAAAAAAATAGAAATTAAAAGGACTTGAAAGCATAAAATAAAAAGGAAATCAAATCCTACTTTATCAATCCCATTGCAAACCTCAAAATGATGATGTTGATTTTCCAGCTTGGATATGGATGTGAGTCAACAACACAACACCATTTTGATGATTGATTTTATTTTGAAAGAATAGACTTGCATAAAGTGTGAGATATGAAATTAGTAAAGGAATGATCCTATTTATAGACTTTTCTAGGAAAAATCAATTGGGAGATGGGGATAAGAGGGAAGACTTTAGTTAACTGAACTAATTGTGGATTCAACTCAACTAGGAAATAAAAAATTTCTATTTCAAATCCATTAGAGGATAATATTCAATTATTTAATTTGATTAATGGATAAATGTGCACATCAAGTTTCCATTCAAAGACCGAGTTCACTAAAGAATGAAGATTTAGTTTCTAAATAGAGATGGATTAATTATTGATGGAAGATTGAGATTATAAAATGAGATGGAGTTAACTAATCAAAAAAGAAATAGTTGAATTAAGAGATGAAAATATAATTTATTTAAAAATGGATAATTAATTTGTATTTAATTAAATAATAAAATATTATTTAATTAAATGGATAGATGTGAATAATTTTAATTAATAAATATAATGGTAATTAATAGATAATAAATGATAATTAAATGGTAAATGTTTTTGATAATAAATGATAATTAATAATGAATGATGATTAATGGTAATTAGAGGTCGACTAGGTGAAATATTTTTAGTGTCTACACTAACAAGCCCCCTAAGTGGGAACATGTCATACCCCTAGCAAAGAATAAAAATGAAGGAACTTGCTTTTAGTGAAGGTTTTGGTGAAAATGTCTATGATCTTATTTGATGTTGGAAAATAATAAAGATCAATGATATGATCATGAATCAACTCCTTAGTATTTCAATGTGCTTGTTCCTTTCATGATGGACTAAATTCCTTGATATATGTATTACACTATGGTTGTTATAAAAGATTATTGTGGGCTTTCATAATGGAATACAAAATTCAATAAATTCAATGAGATCATTTTGAATTCAAATAGCCTAAGGTAAAAGAATTAAAGTTTCTCCTCAATAATCTTGACCTCTATAGGTGAAAGAGTAATTTCAAATTGCTTATTTCTCAACCAAAAAAATATATTGGGACCAAGTGAGAAGCAATACCCTAAAATAGATTTGTGATCTTGAGAATTGCATACAAAATCTAAATTTATGTGTTCCATCAAGTCAAAATCCACACCTGCTACATTGCATCCCATAGCCATGAGTACCTTGAATTTAGTGGACAATCATCTTAGCTACTTTCTAATGTAACTAATGTGGCTCCTGCTTTAATTGAGAGACCATACCTACAACATATAAAATATTGGGTCTCATATGAGTTAGGCAAATGAGAATCCCAATAAGATGTTAGTGCAAAGTTCTATCAAACAAGGGTGAAGAACATTGAGCCTCAAGTTTGAACCCTAAAAGATGGACTCAATACAAGATTAGAATTAGCCATGTGATATATGTAAAGCATATAAAGCGCATACTTAGGCTATATGCAATGAAGATACTAGAAGAAGATTTTGTTCTCTCAGTCTCCAATTACTACATTTTTCCCAAGTATGACATTTGATCATAGAGGACACTTTTCACTACACAAATGGTGGATGAGTGAATCTATGTGATCAACAAGTCATCAACATAGATAACTAGAAAAGTGAGAGTATCATCATGTTGTAGAATATATGTTTAGATTAGAATGGAACCGAGTGAACCCAAATAATATCAGGAAGGATTTCATATTGGCATACCAATATCAAGGGGCCTATTTGAGGCCATAGCGAGACTTTTAAAGGTGAAAAAAAGTGTGAGGAATCTCTTACAAACCCCTTTAATTTCTCCACGTATATCTACTCCTGAAGGTCACATTAAATAAAAGTACTCTTCACATCCATTTGATGAACTTCCCATATATGGGCTATGAAAATAGTAAGGAAAAAATAGATGGAATTCATTTTGATGATTGGTACAAAATTATTAGAGTATTCTATCCCAAGAACTTGGGAGAATCCTTTGACAATAAAGCAAGCTTTATTCTTCTCAACCAACCCATCTTAAATAAATTTTTTTTGATAGATTCACTTACAACGAAAAACTTTCCTTCTATTAGGAAGAGGGTATAGATCTCATATATGGTTCCTCTCCAAAGAACTAAACTCTTCTTGCATAGGAACATCCCACTCATGGATACTAGAAACTTCCCAAAAGGACTCTTGGTCAAAAGCTATAGTAATGAAGAGATGTGGAGCTTGTTGAAACTATGATCTTACTCTTATGGTGTTTGTAGGATCCCCGCCCTAATAACATATTGACTACAATGTCTTACAAACCCAAAGAGGCCTTGATCCTAGAGAGTGTGGAGAATCTAGAGAAGTATCTTTTGAGTGATGAATAGGAGTGGAAGGATGTGAATGTTCATCATTGTCATCACCGAATGAAGTGGAGGAATAATAATCCTCATCAAGACTAAGTGTATGAAGATATTTGGAATAAATATCATCATATTGCAATGTATCCAAAGAGATAAATGATTGATAAGTGGTGGGAGAAGAGTTGGTAGGACTCTCCTCAAAATAAATAACTCATGAGTGGTAGGGTGAAGAATCATGTAGCCCTTGACACCATCTATATACCCAATAAATATGCTTGAGGCTTACTCTTTGGATCTACCACCTTGAACTTTTATACTATAATATGGGATCATGTAGGAGAGAAAACACACATAAAGGTGTTTCATTGATGGTTTGTGACTAGTCAATGCTTGGAAAGGAGTTACCCACTTCACAAATCAATAAGGAATGTGGTTCTCAATATAACATACACAGTTGATGGCTTCCACCTAGTATGGTGATGCTAGAGATCGAGAGAGTATCATATAATTGGAAATCTCTTTCAAGGATTGATTCTTTATTTTACAAATATGTCCTACTAAGGACTATAGGGAACTACATATTGTAGATCAATACCTTCTAAAGCAAAAACCCACTCAAAATTGTTGTTGGCATATTCTCCCCATTATCTATTCATAAAATATTGATGGATTTCCTAGATTATTTTTCTACAAATTATTTTATGTCAAAAAATGAATCAAATACTTCATAAGTTTTTTGATAAAATGCATATATGTGTATCTAGAAGGATTGTCAATAAAATTCAAAACATATCATGCTTTGTTGAAATATGGGTATGAAAATGGACCAACCAAATCACTATGTACTAACTTCAAAAGTTGTGAGGCTCTCCAATAGTTTCCCTTGCCAAAATTCTCCTTTGGATGGTTGCCAAGAATGTATCCCTAATAAATATCATTAGAAAAATCAACTATAGGCAACCTAATACTATGTCATGTTGACTTAATTGATGAATGTAGTGGTAATTCAAGTGGCCAAATGCCCCAAATCATTGATGCTACAAATTGCTCAATTAATTTAAATGAGTAAGAAAATATGTCAAAGAAGAGTTAGAAACAAAGTGATAAAAGTGATAGAACCTATACTAATTATCTTCTTTTCCCATGATAATTGCAGACCCACTATGCAATTAATTAATGACCACTATTGTGGAGTAAATTCATATCACTTGATAGAACCTACATGGATGATCTAGTAGATATATAGGAGATTAGTTGACAAGAAAGGAACACATATAACATCATGAAATATCCCACTACCAACATCAATAGACCCTCTCACAAGAACCCATTACCCATAAGTATGTCAAACACAAAACACGGATCCAAGGATAAGAAACTTTTCTATGTATTATCCATGTAGTGACAAGCACTCAATTCAATAAACCAAGTGTTAGGTCATGAAGCTACTACAATAAGGGCTTTACCCTTTCCTTTCCCCTTATTGGAATATAGGCCTTTGAATATTCTCTTGATGAATCTTGGTTTGTTGAATCTAGTACAGGTTAATGTTGTTCTTTTCAAGAAGATGGGCGAGATGAGTTATTTTCTTTTTCAAGCACTTATGATCATGATTGAATTTATTAAAGTCGCACTTAACATTTTCCTTCTTAGACTTATCATCATTTGAGGATGATGTTTAAGAAGTTGAAGTTGAGGATGTTGTTTTCTAATTTTGCTTCATCTCTCCTTAGTTCTTTTAATTCTTATATTGTTTGTCATAACCTTTTTAATATTTTGTGCCTTGATTTGCAACCAAGACATTAGACTTAGAAGATTTTAATAGTGCTCATATGAACTAACATATCTTAATCATTTGTAATTTCATTGAAAAACTTATCAAGGGAATTGAGTAGGAGGCTCTCAAGTCACCTTTAGTAGCAAAAACTGTAGAAACAAAAAATGATTACTTTGGACCAAGTTTAGAGAGAATACCCAAAATTATTTTGACCTTTCCTCTTAATCCCAAACTATTTCAATTGCAATCTTATGGATTTTAGTTTAGTGAATAAGACCTAAATAATATCAAAATTAGTAGGAATTAACCCTATGAATTCATTCTCTAATTGATGTCCTCTTAGTTCGTCCTATTTACCAAAGAGGTTTTCAAAGTGGTTCATACTTCATTTGGTTTAGAATATGCATACTCAACATGAAAGAGTAAATCAAGAGATATAAAAATACACAAGGCTTCAAATTATTCATCATAGTTATTATGCTATTTAATGTTTTTTGTAATTAGAGATGGTTCAAATGGTTTCAAGTTTTATTGTAACTCTATGCTATCCTTGCATTTTCAAGTATATTTTTTTATTTTGAATTTTCATTCAAAATAGTTACATGGTGTGAGTAAAGGAAGTGTTACAATGCAAATAAAAGATTATTTTTTAGTACATGAAGAGAATGCAAAAATACAAGAAGAAAAATGCAAGACACCCCACTTTCGAGTAGTCTTAAAGATCACCCCAAGATATTATAATATTGGCACTTTATAATTAGTGTGACTATGAAGGTTTTATTAGATTTCAAGATCAATAAGGCCCAAATGGCCAAAAGATCAAATTTTTAAATACAAAATGAACCTAGTTCAAAATATTAAAAAATCTATATAGCTATGTAGTGCTCTCTAACAACTTTCCAAAGCCTATTTATTTTTTTAAAAAGGTCATTCATAGTGAAATTCAAGGGGCCTATCAAAGAAAAATGCAACAACTAGCTTCAACAGGTATAATATTTAGAAAAAAATGTCAAAATTTATGATTAAAATCTCTATAAGTGGAAAGGACCCTTCATTCTATCAACTATTAATTGTGAAAATATAACTCTCAGGGAAAAATGAATGCAAGAATTAAAAATATATAAATTGGCCTTAGTGGCCCTTGGCTAGTACTACCAACAAAGTGATTGTAGGGGAAAGATAAGGCAACCACAAGGGTGGTGATCGACAATGATATGAGGTTAGAGATTTAATTTATTTTTACTTTGTTTTTAAATTGCCTCATATTGCATGTCGGAGGGGCTATACAACCCTCTTTCTATTTTTTTTGCCTTGAATTCACTTGGCACCAAAATTAGGAAAATTTTGTGTTTTTGGGCCTTCTAGATGCAATGGTGAGGTCCTTTTGGACTGGAAATGCCTTGAAAGCTATTCGCTAGATTTGAGCTTCAAAAATCTATTTTCACTATCATATGTTGTGTAGAAATAAAGTAAAAATTAAAATCAACTCTAACTTTCTTGAGTCTCCTAGATGCATTGGAACAACAAAAAATATTGTCAATATAACCATAATAGTTGCAATCACCCATGTCTCACTAATACACACATGCAGAATAAGATATTAGAATATGTTCATAATTATTTTCTAATTCTCTAGAACATTCAAAATATAAGAGAAAAGCATACAAAAATTTACAAGATCATACAAAAACCTCCAATCTCTCAATTAGAACCTCTATAATTCTAAATTCTAAAAAATGAAAGCTTTTATACTAGTTAGAAAGATAAAATATATATGCATAACCAAGAAATTTTTAAGAGAGATAAGCTTTAAAATTGTAAATGAATAACACAAATATTAGAATTGTGAAAATATGAGCCACAAGATCAAACAATGAACAAAGACACCTTCTATACAAAAGAGTTGCAAATGATAATATGCAATATTCCTCAACAAGAAAAAGCTATAGAATGAACCTCAAGAATCTTCAAGGAAAATAAGAGTCCTCAAAGGTTGAGAGTTCTATCAAAGGCATCAAAGTTATCCAAGGTATGATAATACAATGAGGGTTGAGTGCTATATAGTCCAAAAACCCTAAATTATAAATGGATTAAACCATGACAAGTGTCAACATCTAATGCAATGAGATAGAATGATCTAATAATAGCTCTCTAGTTAACATAGAAAATCATTCCTAAGTTTAGCTTAAGTGTACAAGAATAAATTAGACTAATAATTAATTAAATATTAATTAATTATTAGGTAATGTGTGATTACTCTAAAACCCCCCTTAAGATGAACTTAGGGAATAGCTAAAAACCTTAAAAAAGAGAATGCATAATGGGTCCCAACAAACAAGGCCTGGTAAGGTACCCATGTATCAATAATCTAATCTCTCACAATTGATAAAATGAGAAAACCACATGGGAAAAACTCCTCTCCAAAAGAGAGAAAGGTGAATGAAGGACTAAAAAGCCTCCAAATCAAGGTGAAGGACTAAGAAGCCTCAAACCGAAATAATGTCCTGAAAAGAAGAGGAGCATGTAGAACATCACTGAAGCACGAAGAAGTTGTAGACAACTATCGAAAGATGACTGATATAGTGTTAAAATAAATAACCTCTAGAAACATGAATATAAGAGTTTCCATATGGTAAATGTTCCATCTTACCAAAATGCATGGGTAACCAACCACTAATGTATGTTAAATCTGCCTAGTACATAGGAATGAGAACTAGATGTGTAGATACTCAAAAAATAAAACCAAGCAAGTATAAACACCAACAATAAAACTCCCCCCATAATGTTGAAAAGAGAGAGCTAAGACAAGTACACTGAAACTATGTGAAACCAAGAAGTGCATATAGGAGAAACAACCTGCAAATAAAGGGGTGTACAAACTAAGACACACATGCATGAGGCAAGAATCATCAGGATTCACTATTGTTGTGGAAGGGAAAATCACTTGACAAAGGTGTGATGGCAAACCAAAGGAAAACATCAACCCCCCATGGCACTTTATATCATAGTGTGATTACAAAAATACACAATAGGATATGCAAAATTCCCAAAAATTATACACCAGAATGACACTTTATCTCAATACATCTACAAAAGAATGTGCATCGAAAAGATGTCTACAATTCCCAAATAGGACAAAATACTATAAATACATATAGAACAAAAAAAAATGATTTATCTCACACAAATGAAAATTTTCCAGGAGCTAAGATATCCAAGTAATTCACCAGAATGTGAAAACACAAAAAAATGAATAAACTATACCTAAAGAGAAATATGAAAAAAATACATGGATGACTATGAAGAGCTTTGAGAACCCATCCTAATGTCGTTGGATTCATGAAAAAATGAACAAATGGGTCAAAAGTTATGAGCTTGGGATTGAAAACAACACTTTTGACTTCAACAGACCGTAGAATGTACTAGTAGTTCAAAAAATGGTGATTAGATCCACAACACTAGAAATTTGACATAACTAGCTTTTCAAAATATCTCATTTGCCCAATTTTGATATTATATGCCTAAGTTATGGACAAAAAAAAAAAAACTCCTTTAGGGCACAAAGGGGGATTGAAGGAGCCTTGAACAACATTTGTACCACTGATCATGTTAACATGACAACATGTTGGCATCAATAAAATATTCAGGGAATATTCCCTAGTCACCAAGAAAAAAATTTGGCCCCTAGGAAAAAATTTGGCGATGAAATGTGCTCCAGCTGATGTCAACATAAAAAAAATTTGAACTGCTGGAAAATGAAAAAGGCGATGGAAAAAAAATTGCAGTTTTGATGCCAAAAATTTTTTGTAGTCCCACCCGGTCGGTTAAGACGCTAGTGTTGGCAAAAAATTTGCTCAGCAATTGAGGCCAAGCCACTAACGAGGCTTTAAGCACTTGTCAATGAGCTGCCATAGGCCCACCATGAAGCCTATTCCCACAACTGCATATAGGGTACAATACCCTTTCGTAGGCTTTTAAAGCCCCCTCTTTTTTAATTTTAGAAAAAAATCTTTGTCAAAAAATAATTTAATAAAAATGGCTTTTTCAATTTTAGTTTTTGTGCATAGGGTCTTATAGGGGCAGTACAAGCCCCTGTGCAAATTTTTTTGACTCAAATGCTCTTGATGCCAACTATAAGAAAATTTATAGTCAATTTTTTTCAAATCGACCTCCTAAATCCAACAATGCAGTCCTTTTTGCACCAAAATGCACCTAAAAGTCACCCACCTCTCTCTTTATCTCTCCCTCTCCTTCTCTCCATATACCTTCATCCATCTCCATCTCCATCTCCATCTCTCTCTCCCTCTCTCCCTATTGTAAACATAACATGAGCCTAATGGTAGTAGAGCCTTATTATTTTCCTGATTCAAAAGTTTTGTTTTAGTTGCATTCAGATCCCTATAAGCAGATGCATAGCTGATTTGAAGCTATCACTTCTCCATTGAGACTTTTATTGCACAAACAACATCATTTTCTAATGGCCTACCAATTGACTTCATGTATTCTACAAAAATGTATGTAAAAAATAAACCAACAAATTCCCTAATTGACCTTCCACATTTCTTCGATGTACCCTTTGCACACCAAGGTGCAATTGCTAGTTATATGTGTACTCTCTATTTAGATTGATTGTAAATTGTTCAACTTGAAATTATTGCTTTTTTTTTACTTTTATTGTTAATGCATAAATTTAATAGAAAGAAAATACATGGAATCCCCTGAGCACATGCATAGTATAAGAATAATATAGAGATAAAATATTTAGACACTCTTACATTCCTTTTTAAGTTACATAAATAAAAAATAGAAAATTTAAATTTTTGTATAAATCATAATTTTACTTTCATTGCAAAGCATTTTAACTTCTTTATGTTGTAGTATTGTTTCAATTGTTTAATCTTTAAGATTTTTTTATAGAATTAATATAATTGTATATTTTTATTTACTAATTGTATATTAACATTCATAAGTTGCACATTGAAGGTGATTCACTGATTGTAATCAATGCTTGTAAGGAAAAAACCATTCATATAATTGGAGACTACGTTATATATTGGAGAATGCTTGGAAAATAATGGATTCTTTTTATGAAGTCCAAATTTCACACACATACAGAGAGGGCAAAAAACTAGCTGATAGGGTTGCAAATATGGGATATGATGGTCAAAATTTTGAGGTAGTAGGGCACCAAGAGATAGCAAAGCTTTATCCTCAATTGCTAGAACTTGCAATTGCCAAAGGAAATTAAAACAAGCCTTAAATTTCATACCTCCTATGCATTTTCTCAGTGATGGGGAAGATGGGTGATATGCATGGAAAAGCTTGTGTAGCTAGCATAACAGATAGGGTGGGGGATGTTGAATCATCTTGTATGAGATAGCTAGCTCGTGATGGACTTTTAATTGATGACACATTCGACTAGCAACAATATTGATATTTATGATTAAGGATCACATTGCTTTTGTCATCAACATGCTGACGGATTTTTGAGGCACACCTCTAGATATGCTTACAGTTCAATCGTGCCCAATTTTGGGCATGTGTTGGGCTGATGCAAGAAGTTGGGTACACAAAAAGCTCAAAAAGTGGAAATGTTTTTGTTGTTTTTCAGAATTTGTCACATTTGGACTAAAAATTTGAGGCACTTACACAATGAATATTAAAAAAAGTCAGTAATATGAAATCTCGAATTTTGAATCAAATTTCCAAATATGTAAATTATTAAAATACCCAGATTATAGAAATTAAATTTTGATAGGGATCTATAAAAACCACTTTTAAAAAGTCCCTGTTTTTTTACCATACCAAGCAGGTGTACGGACAACACTTTTTGACCCAAATAAAATTATTTTGCTAATTCATTTTGGGAAATGAGAGTTAACAACATGAAGTTTGATGTGGATTTTTTTTTGTAATTTTTGGTTGAATATATTTTTTTTAATTAATTTTTTATTGGCCTTAATTGATGTTTTTTTTAAATCAACATGTACGGACAACATAATTGGACCTAAAAAAAAAATTGACTCTTTTTTTTTCATTGTGTAGAGAATTGTCTGAAGTTTGATGCCATATAATTTTTTTTACAAGAAACTTAATCAATAAAAAGTTATTAAAAAACCAAAAAAACCTGATATTTCAAGTTTAAGGACTAATTTGCTTAGAAATTAATCAAAAAATAGCAAACATAATCCAATCTTAATAAAAGTTATATATTTAGAAATTAGAAATTGTGTTCTCTAATGGGTTTTAATTTTATAGATTCATTTAGAAAAAAAGTCCATCAACTATGTTGTCAAAGTTGGACATTCTTCTTCAATCTGCCTTAGCTTTTTAGTTGCAGGTCAAAGGCTAAGGCTCAGATTGCCAAGCCTTTTCCAAGCCTAAAACCAAGCCTGGAAGTGGTGTGTAAATTCAATTTTTAAATAACGTGTACGCGTTAGAGAAACACGTACGCGTTATTTAAATGAAACGCGTACGCGCTTCCTATTGACCCGTTGGGAAAATGGAACGCGTACACATTATTAAACATGTATGCGTTGTTTAAGATAACATGTACGCGTTTCTAATATATCTGTTTTTCATTGATTTTGAAAATTTTGGTAAAACACAATTTTCCTGCAACACTCCTTTTTTGCAGTACGGTCCGAAAGTGTCATTTTCTATATTTTTTATTGCAAATTTGTCTTGTACAGGGCATATTCTATTCAAATCATTGGAAGAGACAAAGTGCAGGTTGAAGTTTCTGAAGTGGAATCAAGTGCAACAAATTTTTACAAGAATATTTGGAAAAAGTGAATTTTTGGATGTACTCATGATGTTTTTGTACTTCAGAGTTTATAGAAAAAATGATCTTCATAGTACTTAGTTTAATTTGAATATTTGAAGGAGGTGGAAATTTGGAAATAATTTTTTTGAGTTATTGTTTTTTTCATCAAAGAGGGTTTGGTAACTATGGGTGATAAGCAAAGACAAAAAAAAAGATGTAGAAAGTTAATAACACCTGAAGAAGTTCAAGCAAATAAAGATAAGGAGGCAAAAAGACAAAAGGAAAGGAGAGAAAGGAATCGTCAAATGAAAGATTTGGAGACATCTAGTTCCAAGAATGTTGAAGAGAAAGCCATGAATGATGAAATGAATATAGATGATGCAAATGTGGAGATGGTGAATATAGAAGAAAATGCAATTACGGAGACAAACCCAACTATGCCTTCAACTTCAACTTTGAATGATATGCAAACAACTTCGAGTGTGTCTTCAAATCCACCTCCCAATGATATAGAAAATGCACCTATTCAAACAATCTATCCAGGTATGTGTTCAAACCCAATTTCTCATAATATTGATATTGCTTGTTTAGATGAAGCTGGATACACCATTGATGAGATCAATAATATTAGGGTTGAAACAATGTAGAAATAAGAAAATGATGAAATTATATCTTATGAGAATGTAAATGAGAATGAAATCCCTCATATTACTGAAAATGATAATGAATTCCTTTTACATTTGAAAATGAAAATGAAACCCCTTGTGTGAATGAAAATGAAACTCATATGGATGAAGGTGAAAATATTTTTTTTACAATTGAAACAGATGTGCTAGATAACCTTCATGGTAAATTTTCTTCGAGACAAATTAGAAATTATGGAAATAAAATATATAAAATGTTTTTTTATAGAAAGAAATTAGGATTCCAATGTCAACTCATGGTGCAATTAATGAGAATGTTGAAAATGATAAAAGTGATGAAAAAATTAGGTGTTTTTGTAAAATCAAAAAAGAAAGATGATTCAGTAGAACAAGTCATATCTAGTGTTGCTAATGCTATTGATGTTATTGGTAAGAAAAGTCGATTGAAAGATAAGAATGCGACTCGTTGTGCAATAACTACTGCTCAAAAACAACTTCAAATAAAAGAATGTTAAGTAAGATTAGTAAATGTGTAAAAGTAAATCCTAGAACTTTGATAAGAGCTACTAAAAGAAGATAAAGTATTGAAAAGGATCCTATTAATCAATGTTGGAGTTTTAGTGGTAGACTCCCAAGATCAGACATGAAATTAACTAATGAAATTAAAAATTTAATCCATAAATTTTGGCATGATAATACAAGAGTATCACCTAACATTAGAGATGTCTTAAAATTAAGGGTGGGTTCCAAAATTAGTGAACCTCATCCAAAGCATCTCTTAGATATGACTCAAAGCTGAATATATAAAAAAAAATTAGATGCTTCAATCTTACCATTGAGTATTAACATAAGTCAAAGATCATTCGAAAAGTGTAAACCTTGGTATGTTAGAATTAATAAGCAACGAATCTCTTGTTGTTGTAAGACTCATGTACAGTTTCGTTATTATTATGATATATTTCGATATATACGATGCACTTTGCATGCTAACCAAATTATACAGGACATTTGTGGCATTAATATGCCACCTGAAAGAATCAAAGATTTTATAGCAGGTTTGTTTTGTGATCCCTCTTTAAATGGAAACTCATTTTTTTTTAAAGCATGCATTTATGGAGAATGCGATAGATGTGGTAACTTTTCATTATTAGGAGAATTTATGCATGAAAGTAGTTTAGATGAATTTGGACAACAATTAGTGGATGTAAAAAAAATTAAAAATGTTGAGTATTCTTTAAAAGATGTAAAAATTGGAAAACGTGTTGAGCTAATTGTGGAAAAAGTTAGTGTGCATGCTTTTATTAATGAATTTAAAGATAAGTTTGTATTTAAATATGTTCAACACTCTCATAATGCTCATTGGCTTGATAATCAATTTCGTTTATGTAAAAACACATTCCCAATGGGAAGTATATTGTCAGTTGTTGATTTTGCTAAAAATTATACTCTTGCTCCACAAGAAGAAGTTCAATCACAGTATTATAATTCAATGCAAGTAGCTATATTTGTTCACATTGTTTATAGACATGCAAAAAATAGTACAAAAGATAATAGGAAAAATTTGAGAGAGTACCATTTTTATGTAAGTGATAATCGATTACATTCATCTGAGTTTGTACAATATTGTTTTGATATATTTTATAAAAATTTAAAAGAGAGAGGAATTCAAATGCTAGAACATCTCATATGGTCAGATAATTGCACGGTTCAATTCAAAAATGCTAGAATGTTTTATTGGTTATGTAGAGTTCATAAGGAAAATAATATCCAACACATATGGAGTTTTTTTGAAGCTGGTCATGGTAAGGGAGAACACAATGGAGCAGGTGCATGTGTGAAAAGAGCTCTTGCTAGAGAGCAACTAAAATTTGAGGATGCTGCGAAATTTAGAGATGCATGTGAAATTGTAGATTGGTGCAATACCAAATTATCTACAAGAACAAGTGAGAGCTCAATAATTCAACGCTTCTTTTGGTTAGTTGAAGAAAATGATATTTTTTCTCAACAAGATTGTGAAACAATTAATGGATCTGCAAAATGGCATTCGTTTAAGAGTTCAAATGCAAACACATGGACAATATGGACAAGGGAGTTGGCATGTTTTTGTCAATTTTGTATTGCAGGTGATTGGAAGGCATGTGAAAATATGGAATGGGTCGAACAATGGCATCAAAGAGCCTTAACACCTACATCAACAAATTTTCAACATGGAACGATAATTGAAGATAATCAAGTGTTCGCATCAGATGATTATGATCATGTTTCGGATCTTGTACAAGAAGGTAAATTATCTATTGAGTTGAATTTTGTATGTATGGATGTTTATATGTGAATTAAATATAAGTCACTTTTTCTTGAATTTTGTATTTATTTTTGCAGGACATGTGTATGTTGTTGTTGCACCTGAGGGGAATGAAGAGGAGATAGATTAGTGGTTGGCTAGATGTGTTGAGAGAAAACATAAGTTGGCACATCCTAGAGTGGATGATGACAACTTTGAGTATCCAACTGGTTCAGTGGTTGTTGTTGGCACCTGGCTTTGAAAATATTTAATGAGAAAGAATGGCTTGCCTGCATTTGAAGATTATGAAAGACACAAGAAGATTATACATTATTCACATTTGACTTTGGAAACCAATATAAAACTAGTTAGATATCAAGGGAGGCCTGCTAATAAATTTTTATGGACACTTTCAATGGATGATCACGAGACAATCATAGATGCATTAAAAAAGAGAGAGGATGCAAATGGTACAACAGAGTAAATAAATATTGGTAAGTATATCTAGTTGTTTATATAGTTAATTGATATATATATTTGTATTTAATCATTTCCTAATTAAATTTTTATATCATTTTTTTTCCAGGTCTCCCAAAATTAGATGATTTACAAACAAGAGAGGAGATGCACATATATTACAATGGAATTCAAATATAGAGATAGGTAACTATATATAGTTCTAGATACATTTAATTGATAGTATAAATTCATTATCTCAACTCCCCTTAGTCCACCCTCTTGCATATCTTCAAGTCATTCTATCAACTCCCCTTAATCCACCCTCTTCCATCCCCTTAATCCATCCTCTTAAAGAACCCTTAAGTCATATCCTCTTACATCCATGTAATCCATAATATTGCATTCCTTAAGTCACTCTCATAATTCCCCTTAATCCATCCTCTTAGGGCCTATTAATGTCCATATTGTTAGGTTCATAACATGCATCCCCTTAATCCACTATCTTACATCCCTTTAATCCCTTCTATCAACTCCCCTTAATCCGCCCTCTTACATCCCTTTAATCCACTCTCTTACATCCCTTTGAGTCACTTTATCAACTCCCCTTAATCGACTCTCTTACATCCCTTAAGCCACCCCCTTAAAGGACTCTAATAATTATGATATATTTTGATATATACGATGCACTTTGCATGCTAATCCATTCTATCAACTCCCCTTAATCCACCCTCTTACATCTCCTTAATCCACTCTCTTACATCCCTTTGAGTCATTTTATCAACTCCCCTTAATCCACCCTCTTACATCCCCTTAATCCACTCTCTTACATCCCTTTGAGTCATTTTATCAACTCCCCTTAATCCACCCTCTTACATCCCCTTAAGCCATCCTCTTAAATGACTCTCATAATTCCCCTTAAGCCATCTTCTTAGGACTTGTTAAGCCATATCCTAGGGTTCATGAGATGCATCCTCTTAAACCATCCTCTTATATCCCCTTAAGCCATTCTCTTAAGACCCCCCTTAAGCTATATATCCTCTTAGGTCCCCTTAATCTATCCTATGGCAAACATCTTTTGAATTTGTATGGAATTTACTATATACTATTCTTTTCTCACATGAATTTTTTTCTTAAATGAATCATAAAAATTGTAGTTGCTTACATTAATTATTTTTGCAGGTTCTCATCAAGTCGATCTACGAAGTAATTGTTGAACTGAAAAATTATTTTATCGAGACTATGTAAATGTCAATTTTTGGTCTTCACCTAAAAGATGATAAGTTTTAATTGTATCTACATGCGCATATATGTTTCATCATATTATATAGTTGTAATAAACATCTTGATATACATTATATATGTTTGTTCAATGTCACTTTTTAAATATCTTGTTCTAATTTTATAGATTATACATTTCATGTCTTGTATTTACCACATTTTATATAATTATTCAATTGTATAGATTATACATTTTATACATGTAGAAGGAGATAGTTTTTTTGTTTATTGATTCAAATATTTGCTATCTAATTGGAAAATAGTTAAAGTTATCTGCCCTTAATTTATTATGAATATGATCTAAACTATTTAAGGAATGTTTTAATTTGTCACCTAACCATGTGATAAATTATATATATATTAAATTTGATTCTAGATAAGAATTTATATAGTGCATGTAATACTTGAAAATTAGATAAAATATAAATAGTCTAATGTATGAGTGCATATAATCATGAAAATGAACATAACAAGATAGATAGTCCATAGAATTTATAGTCCATGTCAAGTCCAACACATAACATGTTCAAAGTAAAACTAGAGATAGATAGTCCATAGAATTTATATGTCAAGTCCAACACATATATTTAAATAAAACTAGAGATCTATAGTCCATAAAATATATTTAAACCATCTAACTTTCAGGCTGATCGGTCAAATCAAGTCTCCTCTTTGTTCCATGTTGACTAGATGTACCTGCATCATGCTGTAAAAGAGTACAAGAAACTTGAAATTAGATTTAAATTTATTTCTAGAAATTTTGATATAATTAAACATATTTAAACATGAAAATATAAACTTTTAGATAAAAATAAATTTAATTAAATATCTAGTATTTATATATAGTAAAAATGATTTCTAGTATGCATAAATTACCATATGATCATGTGAATCTGTAACTGGTACATTTTCTTCAATGGGTAGCATAACTATCACTTGAGAAGATGCAAATGCCTGATCTACTATATCCTGCATATTCATATAAAGCAAACAATATGTGAAAACCTCGAATATATATATTTAAAAGGTCCATAAAAATTGTATAGGAGATTTTTAAAGTAAAGTTTATAACCTCGAATGATATGACCTCATGATCACGCACCTGAGATTGCCCATGCATAAACGCCAATGATGTCTCAGGTGCGCGGCCCGCCATGGGTATCTCATGAAATTCCTGCATATAGATGTACAACAGTTCGTATAGATCATTGACACATGTGTATGTAAATGAAAAAATTAAATTAGATCTATGATGTCTATTTAATTTAAACTTAACAAACTTTTGAAAGCATGCACCTGAGCTAATGATGTCTCAGGAGCGCTCACCACTGTAACTTGTGGTTGGTCAGTACTAGGTATTGTATGACCTCCCTACATCTAGATATAATATATCAATTCACAAATGTGTACAAATTCAAATTAAATTAGATATATATATCCACACAAATTATTTAATATATATATTGGTTCAAGTACTTGTCTAAAAGGTGAGCCTAGATCTACAACACTCGACATATGCACACGATGATCATATTGAGTTTTAGGCATCACGTGATCATGCATCTACACCAAACACTTATTGAATTAATATTATATTATATATATAATTTGATGTTATTATTTACATGAATTTCTCATATTTCAAACTTGAATTAAATTTAAGTTCAAAAGATGAACATACCTGTGTAGGACGATCTTCAGAATATAGTAAATTCAGGTATGACCCCGTCCCAAATGCATGTGCTTCGCCTGAAGTGGATGTCTAAGTATCCCTATAGCCCGAGCCTCCATGCTCTCTATTGGCCACTTCAGTGGCCGCATGTGTAGACTGTTGAGTGAGATGTCCCGAAAGTGAACTCAATTCTCCTAATGTCGATAACATGGTTTGCTGCTGAAATGCAACAGGAACACTAGGAGAAGGAAGAGGAACAATAGGAGCAATTGGAGCACGTCGCCGAGGATCGACGCGTGCTCCTAGTCTATGTTGAGGCATGCCACACCCAACTCCCTGAAATGACCTCATATCAAAATAGTTGGGTTTTTTACCCAACTCAAACTCAGCCCATAACTTTCTCAAAAAGTATAAGGGAACCTCACTATTGCCATGTGGTGGAGTATCAAACACCATCCACCATCTGTCCCAAAAATGTACAGCTATCTGCGGGTGCCTACACCATAAAATTGAAATTCATTTTTTCGTGGGTGGAATGGGTTGGTTTGTTTGGGGATTAATAAAATATTGGCACATGGCTTGTTTGGTAATTTTCAGGTCATTGATTTCTTTATATGACAATCCATCCACATAGAATTGTCTCCTCTCTTCTCTCCATTGATGGAACCTAACTAGGTCTACATCAATAGATCGAACAAAATCAACAATAGTTTGCATTGTAGATGCAAACCGTGTGAGATGGGGAGGGACTCTAGGCTCATTTTTTATAAGATCTATATTTCCTTGAATGACAATGAGGTTTGCTCGAATATTCTCTCTTAATTGATCTGCATCAACTACAGGAGAGGGTGGGGGGTTTGGTGGTGGAGAATGTGGAGGTGTGCTAGGGTTATAATGTTCATGTGGTGGATTTGGATGTATGGGATCTATAGGAATTTCTTGATTGGGCATAAAATCCTCTAAATTAAACAACGGATCCATGTGAGCAATGATATGGCAACTGCATGTTAAACAATTAAAAAATATATATCAACAAACTAATTAAATAATGCACAAAATTTGAAAGTTATTTAAAAATCACATTGAACATGCACAAATTCAAAATATATTTCATTTGAAGACCATTTGTAAATAACATTAAATAAAATCCATAACATTAAAATTCATAGCATGTACACACATTAAATTGATTCCAGTGTGGGGTTGTTAATATGAAGGGTAGATTTATGAAATTATGGGGTTTTATTAAAATTTATTTAATCTCATTCATTATTTTCAAATAATACTATTTAGATAAGAATGAAAAATTAATAGAAGACATTGAAAGGGACACATAGATATATGGTAGTGACCTAATTGCAATGTACAAAATATAAAAAAAAGATGAGTGAGGTCAAGCTCTATTCACCAAATTTATCCCCTTAAGAAATGTCAAATTCCCCCTCAAGACATCGATTTACGATTTAGGGTATAGGATGGCTTAAGGGGATCTATGTGTAGTAAGGTCTTATGGTCCATGGCTTAAGGGAATAAAATTTGGTGAAGTTGCCTAAGGCAACCAAATTTCATTTTAAGGTCCTACAATTCAAAATGAATAGATGTATTTTAATCAAGTATGACAAAATTTAATTAAATCTGAGGACATAAATTGATTTATCTAAATTTTCAAATTTCATGTATATAGATACTATTATAGTTTTTTATATTTTAAATATATCTTTATTTGTGATTAAATATTATTAAAGGCTACCTCTAGGAATACTCTCCTAGGTCTAGCTAATCCCAAAGTGAAGGAAAAATTATTCATTCTCAACAATTAGAATGGTATTTAACTCTTTATTTTAATGAGTTCATCCATACATCCTTCAAGAATATCATCTCCCTAGCATAAGTGGATTGATCCCTATACACATAATACACTATCAACACTTTAAAAAATATATATTATTGTAGACCACCCAACTATAATTTTAATGCAACCTATATGTATAGGAAGACCAAAAAATTATACAACTCACACATCTTGAGTATTACCACATATAAATTCAATATTTCATTAGTAATACTTGAATATCTAAAAATGCTAGAGGGTTATCTAGGAAATTTAAGCAACCAAAATATTCCACAACCATCACTTTGTACATCCAAATAGAAGAACAAGGTTTTTTGGGAGCTTCTAGGTCGTGCTAAGAGATCAACTCTACAACTAACATGTAATGAGGGTTCAATAATCCAATTCTTCTATTTAACCATGGATTTCAAGAATGAAGCCAACATATGTAAGAACTTTAAATAGTATTCAAAACAACTAGTACTTTCTCATGTAACTAAGAAGCCATAAGCAAGAACCCAACATGAAAAATCTTCCATTTTGTACATGACCACATAATACATGAAAATAGAAATTTAATCTTAGAGGATAGTCTCATAATACCAAATAAGATCTACAACTATAAAGGAAAAAGGAGAGAAATAAGAATATATGCAACTATAAGAAGGAAAGAGATATAAATATACTTTACGAATCCTATTTCAAGAATAACTATCCTCTAATTTACCACAAAACTCAATGCATTGTTAGATGATTTATGGTTATAATATACTCATAGGGATTCTATAGAATACAACAATGATATCAAAAATCCTAATCCTATTAAAAAAAAAGGATAGAATAACTTTATAAAATACATTGCATACATCTTCTACCCAAAGAATCCAATATATCTAGGTCCATAAGGATTCCTAGGAAATAACAAAATGGCAACACCACAGTCACCAATAATGCATGAAAATACTATGGTAAGTAATTTTTTATGACTCTCACATGTGTTGACCCATCCTAAAATAGATAAAAACTCTTATACAATCTCTTTATTTCAACTTCACTATACAAGTTGGCCTAAGTAACTCTCAAGAACTCATCTAAGAGACACAAGATCTCTAGATAGTGGGACAAAGTAGTTAAGAAGAAATTATAAGTTTAGTTCACTAACATTAAAATTTATAATCTCATTCATTGCTTTCAAAGAACACTAAAGATAAGAATGAAAAATTAATAGAATACATTCAAAGGGACACATAGATATATGCACTAGTGACCTAATTGCAATGTACACAATAAACAAAGATGAGATTGAGCTCTACTCACCAAATTTTGAGAACTTCTTTGATCCCCTTAAGAAATGTCATATTAGGACCCCTTAAGACATCAATTTACGATTTGGGGTGATAGGATGGCTTACGGGGATCTATGTCTAGTAAGGTGGACTAGGAAAAAATGTTCCATGGCTTAAGGGAATAAAATTTGGTGGAGTTTCCTAAGGCAACCAAATTTAATTTTAAGGTCCTACAACAAAATGAATGGTAAATAAGGGTTTAGGGTTTAGATTTAGAGATTTGATGACATGAAAACATATAGAAGACACATGATGGATTTTGAACCTATTTGGACCTCCAAGCACTCTTGGATGATTTAAAAAGGAAGAGGAGATCTAAACCCTAAACCATAAACCCTAGACCCAATTTTTTATCTAATCATATTTTTTTGAAACCTTTCTATGACATAGACTCTTCCTTTGAAATAGGGTTTACGTAAAATAGCCCATTTTAGGTTTACGTAAATTATGGTAAATAGGGTTTTAGGTTTACGTTTTAGGGTTTAGGTCCAAGATTAACCTACAATGTAAATTAGTTTTTAGGGACTTATGGAAATTTTGTAACCTAGGGTTTTGAAATTTCTATGTTTTAAATGTGTTCAATTTAGGTTTTAGTTTTTAGGGTTTTCAATTTACAATTTAAATTTCTTCATTTCGTTGACGTTATTGGTTTTTTAAATGCAATTAAAAACAATAAAATATTGAGCTAAACACAAATTAAATACTAATTAAAAAACAAAAAAAAAGATATAAACCAAAAAAAATGAAGAATTCAAAAAACCTAGAAGTTGACAAGGTTGCTAGTGTCGATGGGAGGAGGTGCAGTGAAAATTTGGTCCCCTCTAAAATGCGTACGCACTCTACTTTCTTCTAATCACCCTCAAATCAAAATGGTGGAAAATGAATTACAGTCATTTATTTTTAAAAAAATACTTTCTCGAAATGTGTACACGTTTCATAACGCGTACACATTTTACGTTCGCGTACCCAAGTCTGAACGCATACGCGTTCGAATCCAAGCTCGGGTACCTGATCCATAATGCGTACGCGTTTCTTGCAAAAAAAAAAATTCCCGCAAGATTCCCCCTCTTCGTGTATCCTACTTCTTGCTTTATCCCTGTTGCTTGCATAAGGTTTTGTTTAATGTTTATTGTCTTGTAGGTATAGGAAGCTATGATGATCAGGAGTACGACATAGAAAGAGGAGTTGGGAGAGCAATTTTCGCATGAGCTATTACAAGTTACATCTGCGGTGAATTTAATAGGCTCACCTTCTCATGACAACAAAATATTCCCTTTTAATTATAAACAAGATATGCACATGTTTTATTGGCTATAAAGGGAGGTGGTTATTATGTTGCATCCATTCAAAGGTCTGTTTTATTTATCACTCTATGAAGTAATTTGGTCGCAGAGAGGTGGCAAGATGGCTTTCAAACCCTGGAATTGCAGATTGAATATGGTGGTGCAACCATGGGAGCTTCTTTTCAAAGAGCACCTATCCCATGACTGTTTGAAGGTGGTATTCAATCTAAACTGCCCTAGGGTTGAGGAAGCAGTCCGCACAATGCTTGGCATGGAGGTGACAAGCCCTCATGCAAGAAGAATTGTCTTTCCATCTTAGGTGCTCTCTATTTTCCTCTCAAATATCATGGATTTACTGCAATCTTACCGGGAGCTAGTGCTCATTACAAAGCAATTTGTCAAACCCCAATTTCTTCAAAATAATGCTCTATTAATTGTGACTCAAAGTATAATGTTTGCGACTCAAAGTTATAATGTATTTGCTAGGGATGGGGACATAGGAGGTTTGTTTTCAAGAGATTTTATCAAACACTGCCATAGGTTTGAAGAAATTTATGAATCTATCAAATTGGCCCTACAATACAAAAGCGATAGTAGGTTGTTGAACACATTAAGGAAGAACTATCAAAGGGTTTGTGTGAACATGGAAATGGCCATAAAGGAAAAATTTTATGCTATCTCTTTCCTCAACTCTCACTCTCCACATTCTCCCATAAATTTTGTTGGGACAAAGGGTTGAGGGATTTCCTCTGGCTCTCATGCAAGTCGTGTAGAAGCAAAGGTTGCTCGTGGTAATGCAAAAACTGTGAATTTGAGAGGAAAGGGGTTGATAGCTCGTCTATGCTTGGCTTGGGGGAATCAAAAAGAAAATGACCCAGTTGTAGGCTATGGCTCCTATGTGCGTGGGGTACATGCTCGTTTTGTTCCAGCTACAGAAGATGGTCTTGCTACCTATGACATCCAAGCTCTGGAGAATGCAAAGGTTTTAGATGAAAATTCTATGCAGGTTGTTTGAATGGAAGAATAGCCAGAGTGTTAGCAAGCAGTCTTTTTTGGAAATTTTTCCTTATTCCTAGGTCTGTTGGTTCGATGGAAGACGGATATACAAAATAGTTAAGTTTCCTTCTGTAGATTTGCAAACAGTATGTGGAAAATATTATGAAATTTGTATCTCTTGTGCACTGTAATGCTGTTTTAAAGGACAATTTAGAGAATTTTTTAGATTTTTGGAAATCCATATGATATATCATGCAATCTTATGTACAAACTTATTTTATTATATATATAAATATATAGACCTTGTGCCTTTTACTATATATATATAATATCTATTTTTATCTATATTAATTATAAATAGTTCAGCTTAATAATATTGTTAAATTTATTATGCTGAAGGCATTCCTTATATTAGATGGACGACCTCCTTTTAACCATCAACGACCTGCAGCACTGTTAAAAGACGATCAAAGAAATCTCGTTCGTTCATATTTTTGCCACCATTTTTCATTTACCAATCATTCAATGACTCGCACTTGTGATTTCAAAAGGATTTCGGTCAGCTGGAAATCAAACTGTGTTTGCAATAGTGAGATCTAGAGCCTCTGAAGGCAATGTTTCACCTTAGATTCAATGGATTATCAATATTGTGGGATTTATCCTATTCCCTTCTAATCGAATGGATGTTTTTATTTTTTACAGATGTAGAGTTCCAGATCTGTCGAATGTTTTTGAGGTGGAGTCTTTGCTTGCCATTCTTTCTATTACCATCTTTGTTATTATGGGCATTCTTCTTCTCTCTCTCAACCATTGGAAGCCTCAATCCTCACTTAAAATTCCCGCAGGAAAGTTAAGGCTTCAAACTTCTGTCTTCCAATCCTGATTGCTATGAACAATTGGTTAAAGGCCGTATGCGAAACTCCTGCTCTTTTCTTTGTTTAGTTTTAATTACTAGGTCACTAGAACGTTTATCATTAATGCATTTGAAGTGTATATTAGAACAAATGAGATTCATGTCGAATGTAAAAGAAGGAGAAGAAATCAACCGGAAGGATGTCAAAGGTATGAAATATACATGGAAAGATGTTCAAGAAACATTGCACATGCATCCTTCAGTTTTTGGAACATTTCACGAGGCCATCGTTGATATTGATTACAAGGGCTATACAATCCCAAAAGGATGGAAAGTGAGCCGTAGATTTCAAATAAATTTTCATCAATCATAAATTTTTTCAGGATGAGAATTTTCAAAAACAGAATATTATTGTTGGTGCACCTTTCCGTTAGAACTTTCAGAGGCTTCGCCGCAATTAATCCAGATGAAAAGATAACGGTAGGCCTAGTTGTTGCTCTCCCAGCTAATGGTTTTCCTTCGATGGACATACCATCTGAGACATGGCATAATTGTCAGCCATTCGAGCCCGAGCAAATAAAATTTGAAGTGGAAATAATGGCGATTTCTCTTGGGCTTTGATCCTCTTTATATTACAGTTTTAAAACCCAATAGTTTTTCCTGATAGTTCCTTGTGTACTGGTGAGCACTCCCAAGTTATCCATTTTTACAATGGACTGAGAAAACCGCTAAAGTTGAGAGAAGGTTGAGGGCTAAATTGCGATCCTGTATAACCACTGACAGTGGCAGTAGTAGTGGCATCCTCAAACAGTTCCTGATTAGTCTGTCGAATCCCTCTCCGAGATACAATCTGCTTAAAAAATCTCTCATCAAAGACAGAGGGTGTCCCTTCATCCAAATCAATAGGTAGGTCATCTTGAGAGTTTGATGTTGCAGGATCAAGACAGGTGCCTTCAGTTTGGTGACCAAGGTTGGATTCATGGTGGGATCTGCCTTGCCTGTGCTTTGGAAATTCTACAGTCTCTCATTGAAGAAACTGTAGTGCGTAATGCAACGGTATGAGCCCCTGCAACGCGAGCATATCCTAATAACATTAATGACTGTATGTAATGATACAAAGGAGAAGGATGGAAGGCCCAAATGTAAATTTAAACAAACAACATAATGTATAAATACAAATGAAAAAGTATGAATACATAGATACCGTGATATAGAATTATAAATTATAAATTAAAATTTTCTTTTTCAAATCATTCAACTATCACATTTTAACAGTATTAGTTAAATCATAAATAATGAATAGGAAAAATTATTGTCTTATAAAAAATTAAATTTGTCATATTTTTTAAAAAGAATCTAATGGGTTTTAATTAATCTTCTCATTCAATACACAAAAAAATATATAAGCATCTAAAACAAAGAAATATAAAGGGAAAGTTATCATTAGGTAGCATTTATTATTATATGTAATAAATATTCATAATTAACTAAAAGAAATAATATTAAAGATATTTTGTATTATTCTATATCAAACACTTAAGAGTCATTGATTGAAATTGGAGATATTTGATGATCAAGTTGATTCATGGAGGGAAAAAAACACTTTTTACTTGTAAGTAATTTTGAAGATGTTGGATGCATCTCTCTCTTCCAATTTCATTCATTTTGTAGTCACCAAAAGGAGGGTACATGAATTGAGGCCTTTTTTATATTTAATTTATTATTTTAATTTATTCATTTGATATAATACATAACAAAAGATAAAAGATGCAATATTTTTTTCTTTAATTAAACAAGCTTCATAAAGAAAATAAATATTATATTTCAATTCAAGCAATGTATTTATGTTGATTGTAATTTTCTAAATGTTTCTAATATTATATTTGAATATTACAAATTCTCTATAACACTATGTTTAATATACATTAATTTATTGAAATAGCCCAATTTTTTTATTTACTTAAATAGAAACAAGTCGTAAACTTGATTTATTAATTTTTGAATTGAGCTTGAGGCTACTCAAGAAAAGGTCTTGGATGAGGCAATCAAGTAATTTTTTGAGTTCAATTAGTGAAACAAGTTCATTTAGTAGGAAAGAGGTTATGAATGCAGATTCTCACAAATCATCAACATTGAAGGATGAAAATAAAGCTACCAATAATGAGGCTCAAGTTTTATAATAATTATTTTAATAATAATCTATTAGTTCTTTTAATAGAATATTTTTATCAAAAGACTAAGGTCAATTTTAAAATATGAGTCACTTTATTGTAAACTTACTTTATAATTTTCATAAATATTTAAGACCATAACAAACTAAAAGTTAATTATTTTCACTATAAACGGAATAATCATATAATTATTTGAATCTAGAGACTTCACATGACTACATCAAGATATTTTTTATCCATACTCCATGTTCTGATCCTAAAATTCACGTGGGTTATGAATATTTAGTAGAAGTCCTTAGGCTAGATCCATTAACATGGAAGGAAATAAATTCAACAATTTTCTAGATTTTCCCTCCTTTTCAATAAATTTTCTTCTTATCAACCAAACCACACACAAGGATTTCTTGCACAATATTGTCAAATCAATCTACGAGGCTTTCTTGCAATCAATAAAGATTCATATTTCCCCATATACTAAGATGTAAATGAGGTTTAGGGTTTAGGGTTAGAATTTAAATTTTATTTGGTTTGTAAATTTTACCATTTCAATTTTAAAATTTGAAGAATTGTTATAATTTATAGGGAAATTGCATAAAATAAATTGGGAAATTGCAAGAAAATTTGGAAAGGAAATGAGGGGGAAAATGAAGAAAATTGCAAAACCTAGGGGTTTCACTTGAACCCCCCTACTCCTACCCTTCAATCAATCCTCCCCACTACCTAAAAGTTGTGAGCTCATAGACAAAGAAGCCTGAGTGTAGAGAAAAAACTCAGACACAAAGAAAGTTGTGTATAGAGAAGGTTTTAACATGGAGCCTCTAAATTAACTGACAAACAAAGTTGTCAGTTAATATAACTGAAAAAACAATAAAATAATACCTTCAAGTGAAGGTAATCTTTACTCGAATGTATTACTATTTTTTATTAGTGAAGACCTTCGAGTGAAGATGATCTTTTCTCGATGATCAATCTTAGATCAAAGGTCTTTGTGTAAAGACCTTCAAGTGAAGGACCTTCCTTCAAAGAAATATTTTCAAATGAAGATAGTTAAAAAAAAATCCTCTCTTTTAAAATTTTCATGTCCCAAGTTTGGGACCCATTATTGTGGGATTACCATTCATCATCAATTATTAATAAAGAAAATATGCAACAAAAATTGTAGGATATACATGTCAACTTAATTTTATTTTCTCATCAATCTCCTCAAGGTAGGAGTAAGGGGTTTTGTATGTTTTGCATGCTCATCCTACATATCATGATATGTGATCTCATCCAAACCCTCTTCTTCTTATCTATCCTCTAATCCATCATTATTTTCTTTCACATGTGCATCCTTTTGCTTCACAATCTTAGCCTCAAAATACATTATTTTATTCCCTTCTTTTTTCTTTGGTTGTTTAGGACTTAAAAATTCTCTAAACTCCTTGAAAATTGTATTATCTCTAGAATAAATAACTTCCTAGGTTAGTGGGTTCCAAAGATTATAACCTTATCATACCCTACAAAGTTCTATTTCTAAGCCTAAGATCTAGTTTAGATCAGTTTTACCTGGGAACATAAACATAAACTTCACAACCAAAGACCCTTAAATGTGAAACATAAGGTTTCTTACCTAGCCACATTTCGTAAAGTTTTTTTTCAACTAGAACCAAACAAGGACATCTATTACTCAAATAACAAACAATACTTATAGTCTCTACCCAAAAGTATCAATCTATTTGCATAGTACTTAGCATTCTTCTAGCTCTTTCTATTAAAGGTCGGTCCATTATCTCTACAAGTGTGTATGGTGTACTCTTTTATTGAACAATACTTGCATGCTTATATAATTAATCAAAATCTATAGAGAAATATTCACCATCATTGTTAAATCTCAAAACCCTTATTTTATAATCTATTTTATTTTTAATTAAGAATTTAAGTTCTTTAAATTTAATGAAAATTTTAGATTTAGAATGCGTAAAATAAATCTAGACATATATAGAGGCATCATTAATGAATGAAACATAACAATCATATTTTCCTCCAGAACCCACATCTAATAGGAAAAAAATATTTGAATAAATAATATCTAACAATTTCTTTGCTCTATAGCTTTCAATAGTAGATGATAATTTATTCTATTTACTAGAAACACAATGCTCACATAAATCATTTTTACCAACAAAGTAATAAAAAAACCATCAACCATATTTTATTAATAATGGTTGTAAGACGTGTGGGTGCTTGGGTGGGTGACTTCCCACACATTCTGTTGTGGGAAGTGGACTGACATTTTAAATTTCCCTAATGTTGGCAAGCATAAGGCATCAAATGTTAGCATATTCAAGTTGTCGTTGGGCGTCGCCATTGCTTTCCACAAACGTATTTGTGGAAAGCGTTATATCAAAGCATGCCAAAGGGAGATCTTCGGTTGGGCAGGGACTTAGCCAAATCACGGATGATCTGGAGTTTCAAACGATAACGTCAGCAATGCTTATTTGGCGGCCACATTGGATGTGTCTATGGTGGCGGCGATAGCTAGGACAAAGAATCATAATAATTATTCATCGCCACCATTTAAGCATCGATCATATCAAATAATGGAAAATTACTATTAATCAGTTGGGTGTGGTTATGGCAGATCATCTAATCCTTCACAAGTATTTTCACATGCTCAGCTACCACACTTCGAGCATCCCAAGAGAGTGGTGTTAACGTTTCAAGGATAACAAGGTGGCAATCTGCTAGGTCCACACAAACATGTACAATGTAATAATGCAAGGACAAGATGCAGGATCATTCTTTGGCCTTAAATCAATCCAGGGTGGCACGGTTAGCTAGTTTGTGGTGGTTTATTTCTATCTAAGGAAATGAATAAATAGTGGCAAAGGGTTTCCAATGGGGGAGTGGTCAAAATTTATAGTTCAGATGTCTACGGAAACTCTTATGAGCATCGGAGCAGATACTCTGATTCATCTTGATAGTGCGATAAGGTGGATGGCCTTCTAGGAGGCAATAGTTGACCAGTGCTTGAAGCATATTCTCCACAACATCGGCTTTCTCACAGTGGTGGCGGTGAAGATGATTCTGGGGAAAGGGTTTCTGGCGAATAGCGAGACATATCGTGTGGACACCCATGTATTGTGTTTTGGTTCCTGGTGGTGGTGTTAGATATCTGAACGACAAAGGCTGAGGCAGAAGCAATGATGAGGAAGCTCTTCAAAGATGACCTATTGGTGGGTTTAGGGGATATCCTATATGTAAATTTTTTTGGGGTTGGAACTCCTCACTCGCATGACATGGCTCTTCTACATGTTATAGGGGAGGTGGTCAAATATTACCCATTTCTATTAGATCCCGAAGGCATGGTGCTAGTAAGGCATATACATTTGGTTGCAGTTGGTGCAAATTATCTGAAGAAGGCACTAGAGATTACACCCGCATGTGGCGTCGACTGGGTGGAGAAATTCAGGGCCTTCGCTCAAGCTAATAGGTGAATTTAAGATAAGATGTCTGGTTTTCTTTTTTTTTTATAGTCCATAAAATGTAATTTTGGTTGTTTAGGAAGGTAGGTTAGTCATTCTTGGTTCAGTCTCTCTGCTCGACTAGCTAGGATCCAATGGGTTCTTATAAGTTTTATTATATCTGGTCAGGTGGTGGTTATATGGTGATCAAGTGGTGGTTATGTGGTGGTTGGGTGGTGTTTATATGGGCTCGGGCAAAAGTTATCTGCATTTTGATTACCTGCATGGTAGATGGTTGTAAATTTTCTCATATTCAATACAAATCTAACCCTTATGTAGTGTTGGGTGAAAATTATGTAATCCCCTTTTCAATAGATTACACAACCTTGATTTCAACCACAATTGTGTGAGATGTAATCTCTCATCTCAGAAAGGGGAGGCACCCTTCTTACTACTTACTGAAACTAAAGTAAAACTAATTAAATATTCACAAAATGTACACTACAATTACAAGATGGGGGTGTGTCACATTCATACTTCTCTCTTTTTTTAGAGAATATGTTTTACAATGCTTCACGATTGATAGTTTTGATTCAATACAACTTTAAACTAAAAACAAAGCAGTAATTCCAATATCTCTATCTTGTCAAAGCAAAGCTTAAAGATACCAGTATGATAATAATAAATAATAAAATAAGAAAGAAAAGCTCACGAAGGCACAAAGTCGTTTTGTAGCTTTTCACCTTGACAGATCCTTGAGATATGTAACGAGTGTCGTATTAGAAGCACAAAAGCACAAATACAAGCACAAAGTCTTCTAGATACAACACAACAAATCCACAAACAACATGAACAAATACAAGCACAAAGTCTTGTAGATAATCCACCAATAGTTATCCAAACAGTATCACAAATTCAAATAAAGAGTGCAACACAAAGTTTACATTATTCAAAGCCCTTAGATCTCACTCACTAATTGCTACCAATCTCAATCAAATCCAAAAGATAATCGATCCAACACAAATTCTGGTATGCAACTTTCTTCTTTATTGATCAAAATAGATACACAAAGATGAACACAAAGTTTCATTTATTTGCTTCTCAAAATGGGTAGCACTTCGTTGCAAAAGATAAAAGATAAAGATAACAATAGAATTCCCTCTTATTTATTAAAGAGAGGGAAGAGCAAGTCTAGGGAATTAGATAAGAAAAATTAGGAATTTGGTGAGTTAAATTAGGAAAATCTCACCTAACTTTGACTTAGTAAAAACTGTTGTCCATCTTTTTGGGAAAACATCTTAGATTTTACATGTAATTACATTTGTTGAAAAGACATTTAAGATGTCAAAAACTATTTACAAAATGTGTAAGGGGAAGCATAAAAATATTTAACATTGGAGAAAAGAAGTCTTCATGGTTCCTTGCTTTGGGCGTAGAAGTCTTCATATTTCTTCTCGGTCTCCTATATGAATATATCATCTGGACCGATAGTGTAATCGACAAGGGTGTGAACTTTTGTGATTGACCTTCTAGCAAATGAATGAACCTTCTTGCATCTGTTAAGATGCGTCTCAAGATTATCCAAAGTTAGACGTATATTACAAATGATATGCATTAAGGCATTTGAAAAATTCGCATCCTCAACTTGCTTCATGATAGCTTCCTTGTAGATCTATGAAAGTTTACTAGTCGAGAGGAAAATATGATCTTCATCAAGGAGCTTATCCGGTAACTCCTTAACTCCATTTTCAAGGATAGTACGATGTCCTTCAACATCTTCTTGCACTTGGTGGATATCTTCAATAAGATATTTGATCACTTGAATGTGGTACTTGAGTGATTCTCGTACCTCCACATATTTCTCCTTGTCAAGAATTACCCCAACTTCCACCAACTTATTGAGCTTTGCCTAGTTCATTTGTGACCGAAATGATAGGAATTTTTCCATTTCTTTTTGCTCTTGGGAAAGAATACTTTCTTCTTTATCAAGCTTTGATTTGAGCTTGGCTATTTGAGTGGCCTTCTCATCCACAACAACTATGACTTGAGAACCATGTTCTATTATTTCATCAATGAAATCATACAACACTTTACCTTTGGAGGAAAACTTCTCTGCCTTTTTCACTGCTGGGTTCTCAATGCTTATCATAGCCAAAGGTTGTACATTTCTTAAAGATCCCACAAGTCTTCTCAAAATAGTTGCATAACGCTCAACCTTGTCCTTGTACATGTTTCAGGCTTGTTCCATTTTTCCAAGCCTTCTAGCCAATGCATCCAGGACTACTTGTGCATCTGCCTTAGCACTTTCATTTGTCACTTTGCTGAGCTGGACTCTCATGAATGTGTAGTCCTCCATGTTTACATCGCATTCCTCTTGTGGGGGTAGACCAATTTCTACAAACTTATGACCAGTCTTGTCAACATGAAGTCTTGAATGCACTTTGGTCTTTTTCTTCCCCTTAGCTTTTGGAGGGGCTATCTCTTCAAGATCGAGCTCTTCTGGAGAGATCATTTGTTTCTTTCATTTTGATAGTTGAGATACCAACCAAGGGGGAAGAGAGGAAGTATATGCTTCTTGACTCACCGTCAACTCTTGTGTTGCAGTCACTTCTGTAGAAATGCTTGGTATGGTAACAATCGAGGTAGTATTTGTTATGATTGTTGTAGTAGACTGTGTACCAAGTTGATTATGCAAAGACTCATTCATAAATCTATCAAATTCAGCTTCAGATGTAACGTCAAAAGATAGAGATGACAAACTTGGGATGGATGAGGGAGAGCTTGATGAGATATCAATAGTTTTTAGATTTGAAACTGTAGGAGTGGAAAGGACGGTTGATGTAGGAAGAGGATGAGAAACATCTATTGCATGTATGGTAGATGTGGGAGGAGGTGAAGTAGGAAGGGGAGGTGGAGGAGTGTTAGGATTGGGAGTTGTATGAGGAACATTTGAAGTTATAGGTGATGACGTTCGGGGAAGATCTTCAACAATTTTCTCATGAGGAGATAATTGTTGTTCATCGTCATGCCCAAGTTCCTCTTCATTACTTTCCTTTTCTCCTTCATCTTTTTCAAATTCCTCTTCTTTTGTAGACTCTTCTTCTGAAAATTTTTCACTTTCGTTCCCTTCTTCTTCGGAAGTTTGTTCCTCAGAAGCAATCTCTTTTCCTATTGCATGTGTGGGTTTAGACTTTGTTGCTTCTAGTTCTTCAACAGCTTGTGTAACTTTCTTGCCAATAGTGAACTTGATTCTAGGACCTCTTTGGGAAGAAGAGGGAATAGCCGCTTGTTTGTTCTTTGAGCGGAGTTCTGGTTGTTGGCTGGTTTTTTCTCTTGCTACTTCTCCTTTTGATTCAATCTTGAAAGCTCTCATTTGGAAACTGTGTTTATGCAACCATTTTGTTGTGTTGTGCAAGATGGGAGCAAGTCTTTCCCTAATAGAGATACTTTCCTTTTTTGACCATTGAATCGGAGGTAAGGGCCTCTTAGCAATCTCATCTTCTTCATACGCAAAGTTCAGGATGTTGCCGAGATCTTGGAAATCCTCTGGTAGATTAGCCACACCCAACTCTCTAATTTGCTTTACTATTAACCTACAAAAGTCCATTTTGTAGATGTCTTCTTCATCCTTGCAATCAACCCATATTTCTTCAAAACAATAGGCAAGCATGTGATCCTTTTTCAATTTTCTCTTCACATCATGTTAATCAAAATCAAATCTATATTTTTATGTCCTGATAGTTATGATCTACATCTCTTCATAGACTAATTTTTCCTTTTGTACACTATGAATAGTATACCTCCCAATTGTCAATGGGAACTTGAAACCCAGTTTGTGAATTCTCATGCGTTCCTTGTGGACTAATATCAGTTTCTGCACAACTCCATGAGTATCCACTGATCTAATGGATATCTAGGCAACATGTAAGGGCACCCAGTATAGCAGCCTACCCTCATATAAGTGAAAGTTGGAAATTGCAAAAATATACAACCAACCTTACTCACCACTTTGTATTCCTCATCTGATACTCTCTTCTTTTCGAGAGTTGGATCAAAACTAAATAGTAGAGGTGCAAAGAAGGCATATGTGACCCTCTTGAAATGATGAAGACTTTCTTTCAGTTTCAACTAATAAAAGTATTCATATACAGGTACTGTATGTCAGTTTCCCTTTGTAGATAACCCTGGGAATTGACTCATCACAACAAGAGCATACACCAAATAAGAAGTCATGTAGAACTTGAGATTGGTTGGCACATTTATCAATTGCTCATGAATTTCATCATTGATATGGGTTCCCCAATCAATATGAGCTTTATTTCTCTTGATGATTCAAATGTATTCATACATCCACTCCTGAAAATGAGATGATTCAGGAAATCCTTTAACCCTGCTCAAGAGAGTAATCATTTCCCTGACATCCTCTTTGAAGTCACTTCGAGGAAGCCCCTTCGTCCATCTTGAGATAGTGGGCCTAGGTTTTTTCAACCATTGGTTGTTAATCAAATTTTTAGCCTTAGTTGGATCTGCATCATAAACCTCTTGTGCTTGTTGCATCAAGAAATCTTGGTGTATTGTTCCATGTGTGGAACTCTAAAAACAATGTCAAAGAATTCAGGGTCTAGCCTCATCATCACTTGTCTAGAGGAGTCTATTTCACTTCTACTCTCTCAAATGTAGTGGGATGCAACCTGGAGAACGAACTCTGTATTATGAGAAAATGTCGGGAATGTGGACACCAGATGCAAGTTGCTATGGATGATGGTTCTTAAGTTGTCTTCCAAGGGCTTTTGTTTAGTTATTTTTACAAAGTCTTCAAGATCCTGATGATCAACCTCGGTGTCCTCGATTTCGTCCACCTTCGAGATCACCACTATAGGTGGAAAGACACCTTGGTATTTATATTTCATTTTTCCCTCTTTCTTAGAAGATGATGGAGTCTTCTTTGTTGTCATCTAGAAGAACCAGGATCAAAGGATATCACCTTTGGGATCACTTGACGAGATTTGGAGAGAAACTGCAAGGATGGTGAATCAATATATGTTAGGTGAAACTATAGCATTGGGAAGTGTGAGGTAAGCAAGCAATGTGGAGCAAGCGTGAAATGAGTAATTTGGCATAGAAAATGAAGCGTGAGCGAAGAAACAGAGTTCAAAGTGAAAATGGAGTGATTTAAGAGCTTCAGGAGGAAAAAGTGCCATTTGTGTAGGAGCGCTGAAAATCAACGCTCCTACACTTAAGATGCTTACTTACATGTAGGGGCACTAATTTTCAGCGCTCCTACATGTTTCTGCATTTTTTATGTCAAAAGTGTCAAGGCGCTAAAAATCAGCGCCTTGACATGTTGATGAAGTTTAGTTTTATGCTTGGGCACTGATTTTCAGTGCTCAAGCATGTCTCCATGACTTGGAAAAATGTGGAGTGCATGGGCGAGATTTTTTAGCACTTGGTCATTGAAGGAACAAGGTACTCCATGTACGAGCGATGATTTTCACTGCTCCTACATGTGGAGTTGTGAAAATCTTTGAAGTGTAAAGGTGGATAATTTCACCACTCTGACATTTGAACACAAGGGAGATCGCGGTGAAATAATGGTGTTTTTTTCCGCTTTTACATTGAAAGGCTTGTTGACTCGGTGTTTGAGCGGTAATTTTCACCACTCAAACAATCGGAGTTAGTGATAATCACCATTTGAAATCACTTGAAGACTTCGACATATCTATTGGAACAAAAAAATTCACTGCTTTGACATTGAAGACTTGGTGAAAAATGATGGAAGGTTAAGAGGTGAAGAAGATGGAGAGAGATCACGACTAGAGCACAAAGAAAAATGCTCGAAACAAAAATGGAGAGCAGGGTAAGATTTAGAAGAGGAAACAAAATCGACATGTAAAGAAATCTAAACCTAAACGCATAAAACGCCTTGAGCAACATGTTAAAAAGAAACTAGAGTTTAAAAAGCAAATGGCAAGAAGAACTAAATGAGAAGTAAAAGGGACAACATACCTAATTAAAGATTCAAAACCCTAGTTTAAAGCATGAAGAAATCCTCACAATTTCAAGTTGCAAGAGCTTCAAGAGAGATTCACACAAGAAGGAGAATGAAAGGTGAAAAGAAATGGGGTAAAGATTAACCTAAAATCACTCTTAAGTGATTTAAAAGGTCATTAACACAACTTGGAGTCCCATTAATTGTGGAGGAATTAAAGGCAAGACATATGCACGAGTGCTAAAAATCAGCACTTGTGCACATTAGAGACTTGGAAAAACATAAAGTGCACAAGCGTTGATTTTCAGCGCTTGTGCATTTCAAAAACTTAAAAAGAAAAATGCACAAGGAAAAAGTGTAGGAGCACTGAAAATCGGTGCTCCAACACTTGGAGTGAATTTACTAAGGCAACATGTAGGAGCGTTGATTTTCAGTGCTCCGACATGTTTGACAATTTTTCTAACTCCCAAAGTTTGAGAGTTGGCAAAGACGCTCGTTTCTAAGCTCTTCGAAAGACGGACATGGGTGAACACTCAAATGGACTATTTGATATTTTGGACCACACATTGAGGTGAATAGAAATTCACCTCATTTTGCATGCTTGAACATCATGAAACTACGAGACATACAAGTTTAGCAGGGGGTTATCTGTGAACTGCTAGATTCCATTATAACATGTAGTACAAAAATAATAATGGTACTAAGATGCCAAGAGTGACATAATGTGATGGTTAAGTTGTGGTGTTGTTATTCTTTCCATCAAGGTTCAAACCCCACTAGGGTGTTATTGTTGATATTTGATATTGGTGATGAGGTCCCCATTTGTGACCTCATCATTTCATAGCTTTGGGTCAAAAGTGTGTACCCCTTAAAAAAATAATTGTCTAAGACCTTTTCCACTTTTTATCCAAACATTGGTGCCACAATATATATGCACTTTTAGTAGTTTTAGTACAAAATATAGATGCATCTATTGTAAACAAATTCCCTTTATGAGATCCTTTTCCTACCACTAAATTTTCTCTTACCAACCTACAACCAAACTTATCAAAAGTCACATGTAAACCATAATTATTCAACTTAGATATAACATAAAATAAGTTGTTTGCACATCCTAAAGTATACAAAATATTAACAAGGGACTTAATCCTCCCATCATTAAAACATAACTATATCTTTCCCTTACCAACAATTTTCTTAGATTTATTGTCACCAATAAAAAAATATCCTCCATTGTAAGCACTATATGATGAAAACCACTCCTTGGGGTGAGCCATATTGTAGGAGAAACTTGAATCAATGAGTCACACATCATCACTAATAGTATTAGAAGAAATAAATAATTCATCATTATCACTATCATTAGAAAGATTTTCTATAGAGGAATCAAAGAATTTATTTTTTGTTTTTTCATTCATTCTTCACATGCCCTCTCTTCCCATAGTTCCAACATTTTGCACTACTCTTCCATGGGATATTTTATGATACTTTTGAATTGGGTCTATTTTTCTTCTTATCCTCTTGAAACCCACCTTTGTCCTTGGTCCTTCGCCAAACATGTAGTGCACCCTTGGAGCCATCATCTATGAAATTCCTTCTCATCTCCTTTAAAAGAAGAGTAGCAATAAGATTGTCCATCTTTGACTTTGCACCACTACCACTAATAGCAATAATTATATTCTACCAGTATTGAATTAAAGAAAAAAGAAAAAAAAGAAATATTTATATTCTTCTAGATTTACATCTACAAAAACTAGTTGACTCAAAATTATCTTTCATCTTTAAAAGTTTAGGTTTGATTTTTGTGAAATCTAGATTGAATACAAATGCAAATGTTACAAAATGACAACCTAGAAACCAAGTTTGATATGCAATTTTTGTTTCAATTTTCAAATGAAATAAGTACAATGTAAATGATATGCAAGATGACTACTTTTTTTGTATTTTTTAGATTTGAAGAATACAAAATATGTAATCCTAAAACCCTTAAATGAAATGCAAAGTGAAATACAAACTAGACACCCTAAATGAGACCTAATTCAATGCAAAGAGATGCAAATGAATGCAAGATCTAAATCTAGGATGAAAGAGGACTCCAAAATCAGAAAATGCAAGGATCAAACTTAGGTTCACCACAATGAAATGATGAAAAATAGGTTTTGGGAGAATGAATGAGTTCACCACAATGACCTATTTTCCTAATTTCATTCAAAAAATATGTTATAAAATACAAATGAAAAACACCAATCAAATTTGACTGAAATAGTAATTAAAAGGTAGATCTGGAAATGGGAAAATGATGTGTACCTTTCACCAAAAGTCACCTTTTGAAGCTCACTGAGGACTCATTCGCCCTATGGAAAATGGGTCTTGGCTAGGGTTTTTGGAAAATACTTTCTATGTTCTCTTCTACGCTGGGTCTACACTCTCGGATTCCAAGTGTTCATTGTTGAAAGTCAAAAATAAAATTTGTAGAGGATTTTTTGTGATTTGACAACTTTTCTTGCAACTTTCTTCAATTTTCTCTTCAAAGGATCTTCCACCTAAAATCTACAATCACACATCAAAGAGAGAAAATGTTGTCTATTAATTAAACATTGAAATGAAATAGAAAAGCATGAAGGAATGATGAATGAACAAATCTATAAAACAAATCACCAAATCTTATTTGAAACCTTGGATAACAAATCTAAAACTAGCATGAAGTGGCATCAATGAATGTAGATCTTGATCATGAAAGTTGATGTGAAATATTTCCTTTGATATTCTTGATTATATTTTGAACACTACATCAACATATTATCTCAAACAACATGCATGGTGCAATACATCTTTGACATGATAATAGGAATCTTGATTGCTAAAATAATCTTCTATAAATCCACCCTTGAAATGCCTTGAAATTGCTCTTGAATGCTCTTGAATTTCTCTTGTGAAAATACTAAGTTCTCATGAAAACTTTCTAGGTGAAACATAGTGAAATAACCTTGTATTTATACATATCTTAGAATTAATTCTCGAAATTCAAATATCACAATCCGACATTGAATTTTAGATTTGAAATCATTTAAATATCACCAAAAACATATTTTAAAGGGGGTTCCTAGGCCACTTACTTAGGACACAAATTGCTTAGTGTTAAACATTATGTTAAATTAGGGTCATAGGTCTAAGTGAGGACCCATTCGCATCTTAGGTCACTTACCTAGGACACACGTCTTCCAAAGTTAAGTGTTGTGTAATGGCATTTATGAATGTTTGGTTTTATCCCTCATAATTTGTATTTAATTAGGATTGGATTTGAATTAAAAGGGTCAATTAAGGAAGATTAACCTCAATCAATTAATAAAGCCCTAGATTGATGTGAAAGTGTAAAGGTAGACCTTACAACACCAAAAAGAAGGCACAATTAATTCCATTTTATTTAAAAGGACCCTAAACTTAATATGAATATGAAAAACATATTACAGCACTAAATTAAGGCATAATTAAGCTCATTTTATTATTAATTATTTCCAAATTAAGTGTGAAAAAGTGATACTTTTTCCTACACTATGTAGATACAAATATGATTTTTAGTTATACAACAATGGATTACCCATTAATATTGTGAGTGATTTAAACTTAATGAATCATAATAGAAATATCACACAAGACAAGATTTATGGGGAGAAACCTTTTCAAAACAAATCTACCAGAAAAAGATGACAAATATGTATTGATCTTTAAAGAGGGCAATACAATATCAACACACTTACACCAAAACCCTACCAACATTTTGCTAGCACTTGTGTCCATGTAAAATAACCTATCATAAAACAACTATATCATGCCTCAAACATATAGGAAATAAAAGAAACAAAAACATAAATAATTTTCCCAAAATAATGGATACCAAAGCCATGGTATCATGCAAAACCCATGTCCAACTTGGCAAGCGTATTTTGACAATATATAAAAACCCAAGTTTGATTTTTGCTTTAGTTTTTTTAATTTTTTGTATTTGCATATTGTGAAACACTTGACATAGGGTTCACTATCTTAATTTGTTGAATTCGTTTGCTTGAAAATATTTATGCAAGTGATAGAATAATTTAACATGCTCTTTACAATCATTCACTTACAATTGACACTCATGATAATCAAAAGGCATTATAACGAACACTTCCCATACATTCTGGATTTGCATTAAAGAGACACAAATATAAATATGGATTGGATTTTTAAACAGAGTTTGTAGAGATGATTCTAATTATTTTCCTGACCTCATACAATTTGTGATGGTATCATATATCTGCAGACAATATTCAATCGCCCAACCAAGTGTTTTCAATTCTCAACGCCAGCCATAATTTTAACATCCTCATGTCACTTGGTTGAACTATTATATTAGTAGATTGGCATCTAAAAACACCAACATGTACAGCTCTAAAAACTATGGTTCACTGCCCCAATGAGATAATTTCTGCATCAGACCTTAAAATGCCAAAATAAGAGAGAAGTTGCTACAAAGAAGTTCACGACTGGCATAAATATACACGTCCAACTCAATAGAAGGTTGGAGGCTACAAATGGGAAACAAAATCGCTCCAAATTGGCATACACTTTAATGCCCAACTCTACATACGCAAATATCAATCATTCACTCATCTCTATCGCTTAGCCAAATATATTGTCCAATTATGGTGTCCATCCTCCTTCTTATGCAAGCAATAAAAAATAATGATCTTCTACAATAATTTATCTTGTTTGCAAGACTTCACAAATTATTTAATCTTTTTTCTATTATGCTCTTGTGTGAAACCTGTATGATTCCACCTGCAACTAGCTAGGGTAGATGTCTCACCACTAAAACCAAATCCCTTAAGGTTTTCGTCCTAAGGTTTGCTAAAGCTAGAAGCTCAAACTCCACAAAAGAGAAAAAAACAAGCATGAGCAAATGAGCTCTCAATTCGTCTTTTATATTTTCCCATTGAACTTTCTTGAGGGACTTTTTAATTTCTTGCTTAAAATATTTCATTAAAGAACCTTTGTAAAGTGAATTTTGATATTTTCCCTTTTTAATTCACTTAAGTCACTTTATAAAATTAATTAAAGCAAAGTCATCGATACAATTTCTTTATTGGACAACTTTATTTAATTAATCAATTTATTCCTTGATATTGCCCAAAATTATCCTATGGAAATAAAATCAGCTAAATGGGTCATCTCCAACTACTCCACAGAAGGTGACATTACAATCCTCCCTTCCCTAGAATGCTTGTCCTCAAGCAACTGAAGATTTGGATGCTGCAAAATATGTTCACCTTCCCATGTAGTGTTCTTTAAAGGAAAGTCCCTCCATCTAATGAGATATTCCTTGGGAAATTTTCTCCTTCATCCTTGCTCTCTAACACCTAGAATAACATTAATGAGAAAACTAATTTTCCCTCCTCATCCAATAGTGGAAGCTCTAGTGATGAAGTGATATGTTTCCCAAGTGGTTTTTTGAGGCAAGAAACATGAAACACATTATGAATTATATTATTTTCAAGAAAGTACAATTCATAAGCCTCTTCAAAAACTCTCCATAGAATCCTATAAAGGCCATAGAAGCTAGGCTTCAACTTCTTAGAACAACTCTTCTTCAAAGAAGATTGTCTATAAGGCTATAGGTGCAAGAAAACTAAATCTCCCACCTTAAAGCTTCTCTCAAATCTCTTCCTAACTACATAAATATTCTAATGATTCTATGCACTCTAAAGACTATCCTTAAGTGACTTAAGGATGTCTTGAATCTCTAGAGTTTAATCCTTTTCCTTAGGAGCTATGTTATCCCCAAATTTAAAATCTATGAAAGACATCTAGCATCATATCCATACAACACTCAAAAAGGATTCATCCCAATCAACATATGGTTGTTGGTATTGTAGAAATGCTCACCCAAATACAACCACCTAATCTAAGCCTTTGTTGTCCTATAACATAATTGTGCAAGTATCCTTCCACCCATTGTTTGACAATCTTGGATTATTTTTTTGTTTGGAGTTGGTAATTGGTTCTCGGAGTCAACTCTATACTAGCCAACTTGAATAGCTCCTATAAAAACACGTTGATAAATTTTCTATCTTGATCACTAGCAATGTTCTTCGGTAATGAAGCTTGAATGCCTCTCTAAAGAACAAATTTACAACCTGAGGTGTCATGTACTCTGATGATATGGTGAATAAATATGCATATTTGGAAAAAATTTCAACCGCCACATCTATACAATATCTACCTTGTTTTCTAGGAAAACATGTAATAAAATCCATGGATATACTTTCCCACTTTTTCTCAAGGATGGGTAAAGGTTGCAATAGACCCACTAGGAAAGTATGCTATGACTTGTTTTTTTGACAAGCCATACACTCATGAACAGGATGCAATACAACATCATTGAGACCCTTTCACACAAATCTCTCTTTGATATGATGGTAGGTTTTAAAATAATTTGATGTCTCGCAAAGGGAGTGTCATGAATGGCCCTCGAAACCTTCTCCTTCAACTTCGATTCAGGCACCAAATAATTTATGTCCTTGTAGTAGATGACCTCATCTACCACCCTATACCTATCATCCTGAATCTTGTCATCCATTAGCTTGCATGAAAATATATTTTTGGAATACCCAACTAAAAGATGACCCTTCCAATTACTTGTCTACTACAATATTCCTCTTCTCTTTCACATACTAAATGCCAAAGTCATATGCCTGAATTTTGTTGACTCACTTTTGTTGCTGCTCATTCAAATACTACTCCAAGAAGTGTTTCCAATTGTTATGGTCTATTCTAACAAATTTTCCACCTACCAAGTACTACCTAAACTTTTTCAATGCATGCATGATGGAAAGTGTATCCTTATCGTAGATGGAATATAATCTCCCTACATAATGGAGCTTCCTACTCTCATAAGAAATGGGGTGTTTGTTCTACATAATTGTTGCACCACTTCCTTCACTAGAGGCATCACACTATAGCACAAATGGCTAAGAGAAATTAGGTAATGCCAAAACTAGACAAATGCTCATCACCTCCTTAAGTTTGTAGAATGTGCCCTAAGCCTCCTTAGTCCATTAGAAATCTCCCTTCTTAGTGATATTTGTAAGAGGTGCACCAAGTTGAGAGAACCCCTTCATAAACCTCATGTAGTAGCTACAAAGTTCGAAGAACCCCCTCAACTCTAATAGTTCCTTTGATGGTGGCCAATCCAATAATAACTTGAATTTTCTCTTGATGGACCTTTATTCCATCCACATTGATCACATGACCCAAGTAAAGTATCTTTGTCATTCCTAACTCACATTTGGAAGCTTTGGAAAATAAATATTGTGCCTCCATGATTCCCAACACCTCATTGAGGTTCCTTAAATGATCCTTTGAAGTCTTATTGTAAATAAAAATTTCATCAAAGAATACCAATAAAAAATTCCCCAGTTTCTTATTGAAGATATGGTTCATGCAAGATTGGAAAGTAGCAGGAGCACTGGTCAAACCATATAGTATGAACAAAAACTCATAGTGACCATAGTGACACATGAATACTGTTTTGTGATTTTTTTGCTCCCGAACTCTAATTTGATGGTATCCAAAATGGAGATCAATCTTCAAAATATACTAAACCATGCAACTCATCCAACAATTCATCGATCCTACAAATCAAATACTTGTTTTTATAGTTTTTTATTAGTGCATGATAATCAATGCACATCTGCATAGTCTCATCCTTCTTCACCAAAACAATTGAAGAAGAAAAGGGACTTGAGCTAGGCCTGATATGTCCCATATTAGAGAACCCTTTGATTTATTTCTCAATCTCCTCTCTAAATATTTTTTGATGTCAATAAGGAGTAGTAATAATGGGCTTAGAGCCCTCCACTAGCTTGATCAAGTGCTCAAAACCCCTATTAGGAGGTTTCCTAGGAGGAATGTCACTAAATACCACACCATGCTTATTCAAAATGGACTGGATATCCACATGATACTATCCATCACCAACCAAAGGGGTTTTAGAAGAAATCAAAACTTGGGTTGCCCAAGAAACATCACCATGTCTAAATATACTCTCCATCCTCTTAGATGTCACAAACCTAGGTGTGTCATTTGGCATACCCCTTAGAACCACCTTCTTCCCATCCATTCTAAACTTCAGCTCGATAGTCTGAAATTTTTATAAATAGTTTCCCAATGAGTGTAAAACACTAATTTCCAATGCCTACTACATAAAAATCATCAGTCACGATGTAGTTACCCAATGATAGGCTCAATTAAGGAATTCATTTAGTACAATTCAAGGTGAATCCATCTGCAACCATCACATTGAAGCCCTTGAAATCCTCTGTTTGTAAGCCCCTCTTGGCCACCTAGGCTTTATCTGTGAAGTTGTGGGTTGTCCCATTATCAATCATGACTATAACTCTTTTCCCTTGTAAGACTCCACTTACTCTAAATGAATTATACCTAGGAGTACTAGAAAGGGTAGCAATGGTTCCTCTCTTCTCTTTCTCTAATGGATTTTCCTCCCCATTTGTAGGTTCCCCATGTGAATCATCTTGCTTAGTACGAGTAGCTCCTTTTATCTTGTCCTCCTTCATATTTGAAATCACCTTTATGTAACAAACCTTCCCTTTTCACAAACACCTGTGACCAGGCTCCCAAAGTTCTTTACAAGATAAGAAAACATTTTTCCTGCATATTTCATTCCTAACCTTTGTTGGTAGATGGTTAGCACTCCTCTCAGGATTCGTGACAAGAGACTAACGGTCTCCTATGCTATCCATGTATCTACCATTTGTATCAAGCATTGATAGATCAATCTTTTAATGCAATGCAAAAATGTGGACCAATAATGGGTATCACAACATTGGGTGGTAAGTTTGAATCTCCTTCGGTAATGTTGAGGAGGATATTTTTGGAAAATGATCAATGATCCCCTCAAAATTTGTGATAAGGGACTAATTTCCTCTCGTGCAATCCATGTCACTATCATTTGTATCGAGAATTGATAGATCAATCTTTTGACGCAACAAAAAATGTGGGTCAACAACCTCATCATCAATGCTAAACTCTCCATATTTCTAGCCTTCTTGATAGATATGGAAAGGTTTCATATCCTTCTTTGGTGAGAATGGTTTGGGTTGGAATTTTTTTAAGTGCTAAACTCTCCATATTTCTAGCCTTCTTGATGGCATCTTGCAAGGTACTTCGATCAAAGTCTTTAACCCAAAAATTAAATACAATAGTTAAATTGTACTAAAAAACATATGTGACCATGATTAAGAGTCTTTAGAACTCAAATATGCAAGTCAACTGATCCCACCCATCTCAATTGTGGAAAATCTATGAAGTGTAGCTCAGGGTCCCTTTTATCAAATATATCAATCAACCTCTGAGTAAAATCAACATATAAGGTGATATTGCTATGTCCCAAGATCACCAACCCATGATACCACCACTCATGTGCTTCTCCATCTCGATGCAGTGTGGTGTACTTAATGGTTTTTGTTTCTAACATGGGGTTGAGCTAAAAGTATGTATCTACTTTTTTTACCCATGAACATGCAATGCACATGTTGGAACCATCAAAGCTAGGAATGGACAACTTTCCCACTCTACACTGCAATTCCTTATCAAACCCATGACCCTATCTCCTTTGGGCCTATTCTTGTACTTGACCTAGCAATAATCTGCTAAGGACATAACTGCATGAAATTCCTCTCCTAATTATTGGTACTCTCTAAAATCATCTACAAACCCTTCACCACCTTCTTGATATCCTACTTGTCCTCTAGGTGGTGCCTCTATGAAGTTGAGCATTAGAGACCTATGTGTAGTTCTCCTAGCTACCCTATAATTATTAATGGCTAGATTATTTGTATTGGTCGCCTCTCCTTGGTTGTCATTATTTCCATTAGTATCATTGTTTCTATCATTACCATTGTCAAGTACTTATATTATTGTTATTTGTATTAATGGTTTACATCATTTGATTCATTAATTGGACCAACTATTGCTGCAATCTAGCCAAATCATTTAAAATATGCATAGTACTTGGTTTTTGTGGATCATCTTTGTCACCCATATTGTCTTCCTCATCAAAACTTAAATTGTTGTCTTCTCTTGTAACTAATGTATTCTTTGTCCTCAAGATTCATAAATTAATTTGACATTCCACAAGTTAAAACCCCTCTAGGTTGATAGAACCTCTTTCTCTAATACCACTGTAAAAACCCAAGTTTGGTTTTTGTTTAAAATTCTCGATTTCTTTGCATTGACATTTTTTCAAATAATTGACATGGGGTTCACTATTTGAAAGTTTTGAATTTTTTTTCTTAAAAATATTTATGTAAGTGATAGAATCATATAACATGCTCTTTTACAATCATTCATTTATAGTTAACATTCATGATGTACTCAAAAAGAGTTATAAGGAACACTTTCCATACATTCTATTTACATTAAAGAGACACAAATGTAGAATATGTATTGGCTATTGAAATACATATTTTAGAGATAATCTTAATTATTTTCCTAACCTCATACAATTTGCAATAGAGTCATATATCCATAGACAATATTCAATCACCTAGTCAAGAGTCTTCATTTCTCAATGCCACACAAAATCTGAGTATCCTCATGTCACTTGTTGGAACTATTATATTAGTAGATTGGCATCTAAAAACAACAACATATAGCTTTGAAAACTATGGTTCACTGCCCCAATGAGATAATTTTTGCACTATACCTTCAAATGCTAGAATAAGAGAGGTGATTGCAAAGAAGTCCATCATTGGTATAAATACATATCCAGCTCAATAGAAGGTTGGTGACCATAAATGGGAACCAAAATCACTCCAAACTAGTATACACTTTAACACCCATCTCTACAAATGCAAATAGTAGGCCCTAGAGCCATCAATTAAACCTCAAAATTGGTCAACCAAATATATTGTTTAGCTACAGTGTCCATCCTTCTTATGCAAGCAATAAAAAATAAGAAACATATATGATTCCACCTACAACTAGCTAGGGCAGATTTCTCACCACTAAAACCGAATCCCTTAGGGTTTTCATCCTAGGGTTTGCTCAAGATAGAAGCTCAAACTCCACAATAGAGAAAAATAAAACAAGCATGAACAAATTATCCCTCAATTCCTCTTTTATATTTTCCCATGAAACTTTCCCAAAGGGAACTTTTTAATTTCTTGCTTAAAATGTTTCATTAAAACACCTTTATAAAGAAACTTTTAATATTTCCCCTTTTTAATTCACTTAAGTCACTTTGTAAAATTAATTAAAGTCATCTGTAAAATTTTCTTTATTGGACAACTTTTTTTAATTAATTAATGTATTCCTTGATATCACCCAAAAATTAGCCTATGACAATAAAACATGCTTAATGGGTCATCTTCAGCTACTCCATAGAAGAGGGCATTACACAATAATAAATGCAATCAATGACTTCACATGAACTATAAATGGGCTCAATCAATGTATCCTCAAATGAAAAATGTAATTGCAAAGGCATCTTTGATCTATAACTCCTTGATGGCTCACATCCTCAAGTATAGTGCTCCATTTTGGAGTCCACCACTCATGTGGGTCCCATCCATTATAACAAGATTCTCCACTTCCTTTTCTAATGTATAGAATTGAGAATATACCTTTTGTGAGCCCAAAGTTAAATTGTAACCATTAGCATAGTGCTCTATCTCCCTCAAGAATGCAATTACAACTTATATAAGAGAAACTAATTTACAAATAATTTCTCCAATTACACCCTAGGCATCTATGTACACCTTCCAAGCGTGTCAAAGACACCAAATATACATAATATTTACAAGGTTAATGTCACATTAATCCTAACAAAACCATTCCTAATAACCTTAAGGAATTTTTTGGTTCTAAAATGGTGGTTTGTTTAGGAAAAGTTTTGGTTTCATGGAGTACCAAAGAATACCATATTTAAAAAGGTACTAGATAAGATTATATTTAAGTCACCTAGATGATGGCAAGGTTTTGCAAAACGATGCATATAGAATTGGGAACTAAATTGAATTATAGATCAACCTATCACCCTAAGATTGATGAGAAAAAAAGTGAACTGAATTCTTGAGTACTTATGGATGTATGAGAGGAATCAATAATAAAATAGGAGTACTTACCATTAGTTGAGTTTACATATGATCACACTAACCATAAACACACTTGTAATGTTTGTATAGAAAGAAGTGTTATACTCCTAAAAAATTGGACATAGTAGTTGTGGGTCCAATGCACTAGAGAACATGGAGAACCAACTTAGATTGATTACATAAAAATTGGGAAATATAGTGGATTGTTAGAAAACTTACTATCACAAAAAGAATATACCAAAGTAGTTATCTATTGGAGAAAGTGTTTCTAGTTTTGCCACAAACAATGTTGATTAATTTTTAGAATCTTTCCAAACTTGCACCTTGCTTTTGGAACCCTTTGTGATCCTAGATCCCTTTGATGCAAGAACTACCACAAAGTTATACACGAAGAACTATATCCTAGAAGCATTTTTTCTTGTCACCTATAGGTTAACACTACTGTTCACCCTACCATAAGATATTCCATCTTCATGATATATTTTCTTGATTAACATGCTTTGAAAGTTTTAAGACCCAAGAGCAATTTGGTTCTAAAGCTATTGAGTATGCTTGAGATGTATCAATTCCATAGAAACCCCAAGAAACCCCAATGTAAGGTACATAAGAACTAGTATGTTAATTAGAGTGCAACATGACAGGATGTAGCTAATACTTAGATGATGTTTCCTCATTTTTTTACCTAGAGTCATGAGAACTCCCTAATATATACTTCTTATATAATTTTATATTTAAATAAATAAATACTAAATTGATTATTATTGATATTTGATGTAACTTTCTAGGTTTTTTATTAACGGAAAAACATGTTTTGAAGGGACCCGAAACCCTTTACAAACAAACAAGCTACTAAAAGAAAAGACTAGAATAAACTAATAGTCTCAAAGCAAAAACAATTGTCATTAAAATGAAACTTTACAAAGCCAATAGTGCAACATCAACAAACAAGCAAAAAAAAAGAAGACATAAAAAACAAACTACTAAAGGTTCTTCAATATTTTCACAGCTTCCAAGTCCCTGGTAATCATATGCTCTTGCATATCTACAACCTCAACCAATTATTGAACTGGAATCCCCATATTTTTCTTTTTCTTGTTCCTTGTTCAAATGCTTGGGCCAACATCCATGACCAAACTTTACATACCCTTCAGACCATTGCCCACATCTCCATCAACATCTTTTCTCTTAATGGTCAAATTGCTTGTCCATTTATGAGCTTTTTTGTTCAACAAAGCCAAGCCGTGCACATTGGTTTGAAGTGAGGATTGACTAACTTTCAGCAATGTGTTCAAGTTTTCATGAACTTTACCAATCTTCTCCCCAAGAGAAGCAATCTTGATTTCATGATCTTTCCTCATTTTCAACACATCATCAACTACCCCATTGATGACAACATTCATATTCTTGATCTAATTATACATAGTAGCCTCTAGATTACTGTTGTTTACAATACCAATATTTATATTGGCCGACGAGTGCACTTTGATATTAATCTGATTAACTTTGGAAAATAATCATTTAAAAGATTAAAAAGGAACATAGACCCTTCTTTTTCCATCCCCAAGACATTGCTAATATCTTCCTTATTATAGTTTAAGATGTTAGTGTCTACCGATAAGTTTTCCAACCCCTTAGACTAGACCTCCTGATGCATGTTGCCTTAAAGAGACACTTTCTCTTTTCCTTTTCCAATAGTACTTGGAATTTTGATTTTGGGTTTACTGGGAACTTTCTCAACAACAACAAGGGACTTAAGGAGATCCACCATCTCATTTCTATCCCTACCATCAAATAACTCCTCAGAGGGATTCATTGTCATCTCAAGATCCCTCTAGCAACTATAATAACATCTTGTTCCTTTTCCTTTCCATTTTTAGTTGCAACTACCGCAATAACCTCCTAGCCCTTCTCACAACCAATCTTCAGATTTTTCTTCACCGTAGAACCCTTAACCTTGGCTCCTTTTATGCCTTAACATAATTCTTCCTCTTAAGATCGCTAGGTGGTTCTAAAAGCTCTTCCTTTTTAGAATTCAAGCTCCCCTTCTTTCTTGAGGAATCCATAATAGACTCAACAACCTGGGATTTCTTACCTTTAATCTTAGTAACTATTGTAGGAGACTCATCACCTTCCATATCCATTTGGGAGCCCCTCGACCAAGAGGGTTGTACGTCCTTCTTTGAACATTTTCTAGGCTACTTATTATAAACCTCCTGGGGGTTCGAAGAAACTTCCATAAATTCAGACCCTTCTTCCACCCTATCATTGTCTTCAAAGTCATTCCCAATATCATACCTTGAAGAGACATCCTTAACTGTGTAGACTTTGGCCAATTTTTTAAGGGATTCAAGAACATAGTATGATTTTGCATATTCCATGATCGACAAAATTAAACCCTCATGAAGAATTGGATCGTTAGAGTTCTTTCTATGTTCATTAATCTTGTTCTCCAAAGACAAGTAGATAATATGGAAAGGAGACCAATTTATTATTCCTAAAATGATTTAAAATAATAAAATGAAAACCATAAACTATTGAGAATCTCCCATCAAGAGTAAGATACCTCATGATTGCAATCACCAAGTCCCTCCAGATAGGTTTGATGGATTTCCCATCATAACCTCCATAGGCCATTTTTTTCAATCCCTCCTCTTTCCCTTTAAAGAAAATATTCATGGTCGAGTTGGATGTCGACCTATCTCTGTAGAACTTCCTAACTTCAGAAGTTAAACCAGTAATATTTGTAATGAGATCCTCTGTGATATTAAACTTCATTACGACGATTAACGAACACTTGGGAAATTTGGGAATCAAACCCATGTAATTTTTGTATGTAGGGGGTTACCCCACCTTTGTCTAAGATTTCCCAAACCATCACATTATCTTTAGTCTCTTCACCAGTAACAAGCTCTACTCTACATCTATCTCCACCCATAGCTGACAACAACAAAGAGCTCACCCAAAAATAGACTAGTAACCACGAGAAAGCTCCAAAAGCAAAGAATGAGACCCAAAAAAATACCCACAATCCATGAGTAGTGACATCAAAAGGGTCAAATGTCATCATAAACATTAATCATGGAATCTTTCCATAAGCTCCACCATTATTTCTTGGAAAGGAGTCGAGTTGCACATGTCTAGTCATCTTAATGAGGGCATTACTATGCATTAAGCCGACACCTCTAGGATAAATTACCCATGCCATCTTGTAAAGTTTGATCATGCTTGATGAGATTTTGAATTTCAATGGGCAAGGGGTCATTTAAATCCCATTGCTTAGGTAGAGAGGACACTCCAATGTTGGCTAGGAAATCAACATGCGCATTAGCTTCACGATAAATGTGAGAGACGTGATACTCCTCGAAAGAGTGTAGTATAGAAATAGAGTCCTTGATAATGTTTTCGATAGACCAACAAGAAGGGTAAACCTTATTTAGGCAACTCACAATGTTTAACGAATCTCCCTCCAACCAAATTCTTTTAAAGCTTTTCTCCTAAGCAAGCTTTAGGCCATGATAGGCTGCAATAAGGTTACTAAAGCAATCATAATGATTTCCTAATGGTTTGATTAAGTTACTAAAGCAATCATAATGGTCTCCTAATGGTGTGATTACATATGCATATTATCATTTTTGTTCATTGATTATTCACTTATATTGTTAAAGAGGATGGAACTAATTCTCAAGTTTTGTATATGTTATTTTGGTAGGATTTCCCTCCTAGCCAATGATAAATAATATCATGGGAGCTCCTCAATATAAGATCACAAACCAACAGAGAGATGGAAATGCTCACCACTTTTATGATAGTTTATCATATATCATTGACTTCTCGTTTGGTTTATTTATAACAATCATGATGTATTTACTTGGTAGATAATGTGTTGTTAGCTCATGTTGGGTCAATGCTTGTGGTTAATATCATCCCAAAATTCTAGACATTTTGTGGGTATGATTATTGTATGTTTTGGATAGGACCTTGAAAACATCAATATGTTCTTGATAAGATGCAAGAGTGATCCATTGTGGTTATAACCTTTTGGATCCTTATTCTTAATTTTTTTAATTTATATTCCTATTTTTTAAGGGACCACAACTTGGACTTGTTGCAATAATAGTTTAATTTGGGTATCTAATATTGTATAACCCTAGAAGAAAGTCAATTAGCCTAAATTATTGAAATCCTTGCTTTGATTACATAGTAGTAGATGACATTTAATTAAATATTATGTAGGATTTAAGCCCCCAATCAAACACAATTTTGTTGGTTTAAACATTAGATGGCATTTTTTGGTGAGCCAAGGGCACGCCACCACTTTGTGTTGCCTTGCAACTTTGTATGATCCAATAACTACTATAATGGAGGGACTATTAAAACGTAGTCATGTGAGAACTTTAGGGAGAGGAGAGAGGGAGTTCACATGAATTGGCTCATTCACCTATCTCTCATGGTAATGGAACAGTGTTAATGCCTTACCTTTGATTGTGCCTTGTGGGAACAACTAGTTGTAGGCTTAAAAGTGTTGTTTGTTTACATTCTAGTTGTGTTTTTCAACTATAAAAATATTTGCAAAGACAAATAAGTGGTAAGTATCTCCTTATTCCTATTAGTATTCTAAGGTGATACAACTATATGTAATATAAAGGAAAATTTGCAAACTAATGATCGCACAAAAAATATTTGGTAGACATAAGAGACTATAAATTTAATTATTTTTGGAATTACACAAATATGATGCTTTTTTCTATTGTTAAAGAAATTTCAAGACATCTTTTAAGTGAATCTAACTTGAGGAAAGATACACTAATTTAGCATCTCATGAGTTCTTGTTACAAGCTATTATTTATTTGTTGTACCTTTTGACCAATTGTTATTTTATAATCAACGGTTGATTTTAATTGTTTGCAATAGCCATCTTGTTCTTTTTATTTTCTAGAATTTAAACCTTGGTGGATGGTATCACACACCATCATTATCGTTGATTAGGCTTAGCGCCTTTGGTATCTTTCTTAGCTATGGGTTGGTAATGGGGATCCCTTCTCCTTACATCATATAGTGATATCAATCTATCTAATGATCTTTCAAAAGGGATACCATTGGACTTATGATTTTCCTCCCAACACTCCATCAACTTGACCACCACACCTCTTATCTCCTCCTATAGGGAAACTACTCCTATGAGGCATCCATTCTTCTTCCTTAGCACTCCATTTGTACTCCTCTAGCTTGCGATTCTCCTACCAACACTCCTTTAGCTTGAATGCCACACCTCCAATATCCTCTTGTAGGGGATTCCTCCTTACAGCTCCACCCATGCTCCTCTAATTTGAACATAACCTCTGGCATGCTCCTTTGGCTTGAATGCTCGTCATTTGTAAGATTACTACTGTCTGTGAAATAACTAGATTGTGACTACCACTTCAACATGCCCATTGGCATTAAGATGTCACTTGGAGGGAGTTGAACCTTGGTCTCCAACATGAGAATGAAGTGGCCTTACCATTTCATAACAAATAATTTGAGTTATCTTCCTCCTTTTTAGATAAATAATAAAATAGATAATTTATTTGTGGTTTGATTTGCAAAATTGAGATCTTATTAGTCACTAATACATTCTTTTACAAGAGAACAATAAAGTTTATTAGTAAGCATTTAAAGCACAAAGGACAAACATCCTCCATGGTCGATATCTAGAATATATTAAACATTTATTGAAGAAACTTCACCTTCCCATCTATAATTAACTTAAAATTCTATGAGACTTTTCTACCCAACTATGACAGGGACTAGCCACTGGTTTTAATTCAAGCATTTGAAATGGGCATAATTATTATCCACAATTGAATGTTTTTTGATATAATTATTTAAAATATCTAAAACTACATTACATATACACAAGTGAAAAATAAATTATTATTATTCAAGAATGGGTGAATGGTGTATCTACAAGCTTGCATAGTTTGGGTACTTATGATGTTATATTGAAATCCCTTTAAGGAGAAATATGAAATCTCTCATTTAAGGCCTCACCAATTGAAGTAGATTAACCCCGAGATATGATATATGTTAAAGAGAACAACAGTTGCTCACCAAAACATCTTATTTCAAAATCACCCTCTTGCAAGAAAGTAGTTTAGATGATGGAGATCACAGGTAAATATAATTCAAAGTAGATAATATGTGAACTAGTTATTAAAATTGCAAGATAAAAGTGCGGATTTCCATCGGGCCCAACTCTACAACCATGTCCCTATCATCTACAGGACTGCCTCTTACACTTCCAACTTCTGTGGTATTATCACCTATTATTGTCCAATTTAATTTCTTCATTTCTGATTTCTCTTGATTAGCCGACAAGCTCATCTCCTTAATTTTCAATACCTGCAATAATTGATCACTCAATCAATCAACAATTGAAGAAAGAAGAAACAACAAATATTTCAATACTAGTAGTAATTGATCACTAAATCAATCAACAATTGAAGAAAGAAAAAGTAGCAGATTTGAATAGATATTGAAGTTTTACCGTTTTGGTTGAGAAAACCTTTTTGAGCTCAACTTTTGCAACTTGTGAATATAACAAGTCTTCCCCTACCTGTTGGTCCATAAATACTAAATTGTTAGTAAGGTTAATCCAATAATCTATTTTTTTTTCCCAAGTATTCAAAGTTCATCTTGGAAATTTACATAAAACGTATGTTACTAATACAATATTATAATTTATTTAAATTTTACTAATTCTTTTTATAAGGATTTATGTATCTTTTAACACACCAATTTTAACTTTATCAAATCAACAAGAATAGATAGAGAAAACTTGGAAAATGGATCTTTCAATCCTATAGATGCTTGCACACACCTTCACACAGAGAAAATTGACAAAAAAACAACTAAAGGGAGCTAAAGTTAGCCTTGAAAATAGAAAAGTTAATTAGAAATATATAGGTAAAGTGGAATGTCCCCACTCTAGTCCGTTTCAAGAGCAGTTGAGTTAGCCTATCTCTTGGACCCTTGTAGGTTGATAGGATTTGGTTAGGGGGTCAATGGCCATTTTTGGTGGGTATTGTCATTCCCACTCCTACACTTAAGTATTGGTTTCGCTATAGGTGTTTGTCGTTCAGTGTTTGCCAGCTTCTAACGACACAAAAAAATACTGAGTTTGGAGGGAGTTATGATTATTTTTGTGGTAAGTTAATTATTTAACTTAAATGATTTATTATAAAGTCAAATTGACTTTATAAAGTGACGCCGCTTAAATATTTTATTAAGTGATAAATAAATCACTTAAAGAAAAAAGTGCACCCAAAGTATTTAAAAGGACAACTATTGAAAACAACTTAAATACATTTTAAATGTATTTTAAATGGGCAAAGTCGTGCTTTTCTTGAAAGCCATGCCTTTTGGAGATATAAGGCAAAAGATGCAAGTCGAACTCACCTATTGATCATTTGATATTGCATTTTGATATTTTCTCTGTTGTTTTTGTTTGAGGACAAGGGTTTCAGGAATTCTTCATTGGAGAGCAACAATTCTTCATTGATATGTGATTGTGAGACTATGAAATACCAGTTGAATAGTTGCTACCAAGGGAGCTTCATACATGAGTTCTTTTGTGCTTACATCAAAGTTTTTTGTTCAATGTTTACTTGTTTGCAAGCCAAAAGAGGGTTTCTTCATCTAGACACCATCTTCATCCATTTTCTTGCTTTCAATAAAGTGTGTGATCACCATCTAGAAGTCGTACCATTGCAATGGGAGGCGTGTTCTTCTAGGAAGAGCATGTGAAGCTTGAGGAAAATACCTCTTCTTTTGACCAGTTCTTAATTCCATCCTGGGTGCCTATCTTTCTTAGTACATTTTCTCTAGTTTTTGTGTGGGAGAAAGTAGATCCAAGCTCCAAGTGTGCTATTTCTCAATTTCCGGCATATCCTGCCTGACATGTACAAATCCATCTTATTTAATTATTTTGGAGGTTTCTGGGTATGTTGTTTATATGCAGTCTCTTTGTATGAATTGCCAGATCCTCAATAGTATTGCAATTATTCCATAATTTCTTGTATTTTAGTTTATTTCCCTCTTTATGCTTGGCGCACCTTCTACTTCTATCTACAATTCTTCTTAAAACAATCTAAAAACACAAAAACAAGTCAGTGAAAGTCAGAGGTTGAGCTAGAGCTAGTTGAGCTCATCACAGTGGTATCAAAGCTTTTAATCCTGCCAACCTGGAGGGTTAAACGTTCATATGCGTCATAATCAGTTTGGGCCACATAGGTTTTACACACGTAGGAGACCAGGGTTGTAGAGAATCCAGTTTCCATTTGAGAATAGACCATTTGGAAATAAATTTGAACATATACCATTTGATAACATGGGTGATAGAGAAGAAAATGAACCACCTAGAAACAATGCTCATAATGAAGATTTGGAAGCTAGAGATATTTTGAGAGGTTTGGTGACAAGACAAGAAGATGTAGCTAATGTCCTACAACAACTTACTACAACAATACAACAAATATCTATTCCCAGGCGTCTGAATCAGGATCAGGAAGAGGATGGTAGTATCCATGGAGTTCCATGTCCCTGAGTTACTCCTACACATACTTATGATAGGCCTACTCACCCTATCTTTACCAGAAATGAGCTAGAAGAGGGCAATGAGAATGAAGAGGAAGGTAACGTGATCTTTAGAGATAATATTATGACACAACATGATGAGTGGGATGCCTTGCCACATAGAGTTAAGGATCACCTTAACTTTGACAGGTTTCTAACACAGGAAAGAGAGCACAACAAGAACATGATAGATAGGAGACCTTTGCATAGGAACAATGATCTCGGACATGCTACCAGTAAGCTTACACTTACCACCTTTGATGGCAGTGGCAAAGTCACAACTAGAGCTTGGGTTAGCAAGCTAGATACATTCTTAAACCTACGTCCTATTGCAGAAGAGGATGCCATAAAGTTCATAGCTCTACACTTGGATGGTGTAACCCATGACTGGTGGCATCATGGCATGGTTACACTATAACATGACAGGATCACTAATCAGTTCACAGATAGGTTGGTTGAGAGATTTGACAAACGTGATCCAGAGTTATACTTTAGAGATCTCGCTCAGCTGAAGTAGTCAGGCAGTTTAGAATCATACATTGGAGAGTTTCAGAAGATCTTAGTCATGGTAATCAACATATCAGAGAGGAGATTGGTTATACTCTTCGTAGAGGGCCTATTCGAGCCTATGAAAGGTTGGATCAAGGCATTCAATCCACCTACCTTGCAAGAGGCTATGAGGAAAGCTTGTAGCATGGAACTTCCTACACCTCGTAGTAAGTTCAACTCCAAACCATCCTCATCCTATAGTGATAACATATCTAATCCAAAGAAAACATAAAATTCAAACCAAAAGAAAATTTTTGTAGCTCCTTTGGACCAAGAAACGATCAATGATTTAAATAGGAAGAAGCTTTGCTTTTATTACAAAGGGTCGTATGACATTAACCATGAATGTCCCCTCAAGCCTAAAGTTCAAAATAGGCACATGGAGTGGTATTTTGAGGGAGAGGATATGACTGATTTTTCAGACTAGCAAGTTGGACAAGATGATTTAGAGTTAGGAAATTCAAAAAATGAAGTTGAACATGAAGTTGAGATTGAGCTACATGAAGCTCACATGTCAAGCATGCAAAGAGAAGGTTCTTTCAAACTACATGGACTCTTGGCTGGTCAAAGAATCATTTTGTTGCTTGATACATGTGCAACACATAATTTTATAGATGCATGATTGGTGGAGAAAAGAGGAATTCAAACTCAAGAGTTTGAAGGGATTAGAGTGAAGGTTGCCAATGGTTATAATCTTACCTGTGATAGAATGATTTTGAATATGCCCATGAAGCTCAATAATTTTGAGTTCAAAGAAGATTTCTATGTGGTAAAGATGGGCAACATAGATGTGGTTCTTGACATGAAGTGGCTTCATGCAATAGGCGAGTTCACACTCAACCTTAGAGATATGGAGATTAAATTTAAGGTTGATGGGACCAACCATGTACTCAAGGCCATCAAAGACAACAATTCGAAAGAGATAACACTCAAGAGAATGCAAAGATTAATTCAACATGACATGGTTGAGTGGGAAGTAGAGTGTCAGATGCAACCATCTTATGAGGAGTAGCATAAAACGCCTTATCATCCTGATGTTCAGGAGCTTCAGATGAAGCATACTAAGGTGTTTAGTGATATACCTCATGGTAGACATCCAAACAGGGACATAGAGCATAATGAGTTGGAGGAGGGCACCAAGCCAATTATGATTACTCCTTACTGGCACCCTAAGCGATTGAAAGATGAGATAGAGAAAACCATCAAAGAATTGTTCGCTATGGGACACATCAGGCCGAGTAAGTCTCCATTTGCTTCTTCAGTTCAAGTATTGGTGAAGAAGAAGGATGGTACTCTCAAGATGTGTATCGATTACAGGATGTTGAACAAGAAAACCATCAAGAACAGGTATCCCATTTTGTGTATTGACGAGTTGATAGATGAGCTACATGGGGCTTGCTACTTCTTGAAGATAGATTTGAAAATAGGGTACCATTAGATCAAAGTTTGAGAGGAGGATATTGAGAAGACAACCTTCAGGTGTCATTATGGAAATTTTTATTTTTTGGTTATGCCTTTCGGTTTAACCAACAGTCTAGCCGCCTTTCAGTTCACGGTGAACTGGGTCTTCTAGCATCAATTGAGGAAATTCATTCTAGTGTTCTTCGATGACATATTAGTCTATAGCAGATCTTGGGAGGAGCACATGGTTCACCTAGATGTTGTGTTGAGCATACTTGATAGGGAGTCCTTGTACGCCAAGGAGTCCAAGTGTGCATTGGGTATGGCAGAACTATTATACTTGGGTCACATTATCAGCGAAGAGGGAGTTTGTATGGATCTAGATAAAATTTGTGCCATCATTGACTGGCCTACACCGGAGACCTTGACACAACTCAGGGGGTCTATAGGTTTATGCGCTTTCTATCGTCGGTTTGTCAATGTTTTTTCGTGGAATGTTGCACCATAAACAAATTTGACCAATAAGGGAGCTTTCATTTGGACACCTCTAGCACAGGAGTGTTTTGAGAAGTTCAAACATCTGATGACTACTTGTCCAGTCTTAGCCATACTAGATTTCACCAAGCCATTTGAGCTTCACTGTGATGCTTGTAGAGAGGGTATTGGTGCGGTTATTATGCAAGATCAACATCCTATAGCTTTCGAGAGTAGGAAGCTGAGGGGTCCTGAGAGGAGCTACAACATTTATGATAAGGAAATGTTGGCCATCATGCACACAATGGCCAAGTTTAGGCAGTATCTTGTTGGCAGTAAGTTTTGTGTAAAAGCTAATCACAATAGCTTGAAACATTTCCTAGGACAACGAGATTTGAATGAGAGAACAAAAATGGGTTAGCAAGCTTCAATCATTTGATTTTGACATCTCCTATGTCAAAGGTACACATAACATAGTTGCTCATGCCTTATCTCGCCGTCCTCATTTGAGCTCCATGGCAGAGATTATAGAGGACTGGAGACACATGATAGTTGCAGAGTATGCCAAGAATCTATGGGCTTCTGGCATTATAGATGGGGCAGTACAGGACAGTAGGTACTCTCTTGTGAGTGATCTTATTATTTACAAAGGGAGGATATTCTTAGTCCCCGATTTTGAGATGAGGGACAAGGTGTTGAGATCCTTTCACGATTCACCCATGACAGGTCATCCCGGTTACTTTAAGACCTATAAGCAGGTACGAGAGAGATTTTCTTGGAAAGGTCTCAAGTCATATGTTCTTCAATATGTCAGGGAATGCTTTGTTTGTCAATAGAACAAGCAAGAGCATACATACCCTGTAGGGTTACTTCAGCTGCTTCCTATTGCTAAGAGGAAGTGGGAATGCTTGTCTATGGACTTCATTACGAGTTTGTTGAAAGCTCAAGGGAGAGACAACATTTATGTGGTAGTAGATCGATTGACAAAGTACGCACATTTCTTCCCAATCACTACTACTTACTTAGCTACACAAGTGGCGGATTTTTTCTTTCATGAGGTATTCAGGTTGCATAGTTTTCCTCGGAGTATTGTCAGTGACAGAGACAACAGATTCATGGGTAACTTTTAGCAGGAGTTATTCAAACTATGTGGGACCGAGCTTACTCCGAGCACTAGCTACCACCCATAGATAGATGGACAAATAGAGGTTGTCAACAAATAAGTGGAGGGATACTTGTATAATTGCATTTCAGGGTAGTAGAAGGCTTGGGTGAAGTGGTTGCATCTTTGTGAGTACTGCTATAATTCCACTCACCATATGACCATCAAGATGACACCATTCAGGGCTTTGTATGGCTATGATCCTCCTAGTTTCTTGGATTTATTACTGAGTGATTGCAGAGTACCGAGTGTTGGAGATTTATTGCAGGAGAACCATGATATCATGAGGGCTCTTCATGATAACATTAAGAGGGCTCAAAATCAACATAAGCAGTATGCTGATCAAAGGAGAGTTGAGTGATCATTTGAGATCGATGACATTGTGTATCTGATGCTTTAGCCTTATAGGTAGTCTACCCTTCAAAAGAAGGGCGCTGAGAAACTCAAGCCACACTACTATGGACCATTTAGGATTGTTAGGCGTGTCGACGAGGTGGCTTATGAGTTAGATCTACCAGTGGACAGTAAGGTTCACAATATGTTCCATGTGTCACGCCTCAAGAAGGCGTTGGGATAACAGGTGATTCCTTCTTCAGACTTACCACCCCTGGATGATGAGGGAAGTTGATTTTAGTACCTGGGGCCATTTTGGATTCCAAAGAGTGTCATCTTCAGAGGCAGGTTATCAGAGAATATCTGGTTAAGTGGAGAGATCTACCAGCAAAGGATGCTACTTGGGAGGGTGACAGTATTCTACAGCATCCAACTTTGAGTTTTCTTGCAGACAAGAAAATTCGGGGAGGGTGGACTATAATGTCCCCACTCTAGTCAGTTTTAGGAACAGTTAGTTAGCCTATCTCTTGGACCCTTGTAGGCTGACAAGATTTGGTTAGGGAGTCAGTAGTCATTTTTGGTGGGTATTGTCATTCCCACTCCTTCACTTTAGTATTGGTTTCAGTACAGGCATTTGTCGTTCAGTGTTCGCCAACTTCTAACGACACAGAAAAATACTGAGTTTGGAGGGAGTTATGATTATTTTTGTGGTTAAGTTAATTATTTAACTTAAATGATTTATTATAAAGTCAAATTGATGCCACTTAAATATTTTATTAAGTGATAAATCAATCACTTAAAGGAAAAAGTGCACCCAAAGTATTCAAAAGGTCAACTATTGAAAATAACTTAAAATACATTTTAAATGGACAAAGTCATGCTTTTCTTGAAAGTCGTGCCTTCTGGAGATATAAGGAAAAAGATGCAAGTCAAACTCACCAATTGATCATTTGACATTGCATTTTGATATTTTCTTTGTGGTTTTTGTCTAAGGACAAGGGTTTCAGGAATTCTTCATTGGAGAGTGACAATTCTTCATTGATATGTGATTGTGAGACTGTGAAATACTAGTTGAATAGTTGCTACTAAGGGAGCTTCATACATGAGTTCTTTTGTGCTTACATCCGAGTTTTTTGTTTAGTGTTTACCTGTTTGCAAGCTAGAAGACGATTTCTTCATCTGGACGCCATCTTCATCCATTTTCTTGCTTTCAATAAAGTGTATGATCACCATTCAAAAGCCGTACCATTGCATTGGGAGGCGTGTTCTTCTGGGAAGGGCGTGTGAAGCTTGAGGAAAAAATGCCTCTCCTTTTGGCTAGTTCTTAGTTCCATCTTGTGCACCTATCCTTCTTAGTACATTTTCTCCAATTTTTGCGTGGGAGAAAGTAGATCCAAGCTATAGGCATGCTATTTCTCAGTTTCTAGCATATCCTGCCTGGCATGTACAAATCCATCTTATTTATTATTCTGGAGGTTTCTGGGTATGTTGTTTATATGCAATCTCTTTGTCTGAATTGTCAGATCCTCAATAGTATTGCAATTATTCCAGAATTTCTTGTATTTTAGTTTATTTCCCTTTTTATGCTTGGCGCACCTTCTACTTCTGTCTGCAATTCTTCTTAAAACAATTTAAAAACACAAAAACAAGTCAGTGAAAGTCAGAGGTTCAACTGGAGCTAATCAGGCTCATCACATAAAGACCAATGTTCCTTCAAGTTTATGGGACAAGGAATGTAGGGATGTGGAGATAGTGCATAAAGAACTAGATTTTGACGAGTTTAAGATTCTCCTTGAAGAATTGCATGGCTTGCTAGACAAGGTGACCTTTTTGAAGAGTTTGGCAAGTTTGGTCTTTAATTTTAGTTCAAATGAGAAAACAATAGTGTAGTAGAAGCATAGGGAAGGATTTTGCAGGTTCATTTGGGGTCTGGGTATTTGGTCATGGCACTAGGAGCAATCTTGGGAAGGGAGGACTTTAATGTCCCCAATTTTCAACGAAACAATATTTAATTAATTTAATTAATTAATTTTTTTTTGTCTTAAATTAATGTTTGAGACATTTATATTAAAATGACTCAAATAAAAATAATAATAAATAATATAAAAGCTAATTTATTAATTACAAGGGAATCTTCTAAAAGTGAGCTAAGCCTTTAAAAAGGGTTGATGGCAAATCATTTGGACATCATATGGTATTATTATCTTTTGGAGATAGAGCTTAGCTTGTAGGAGGCTTGAGGACAAAAACCCTCAATTACGATCAGAGGCTTGAACAAAAACCCGAATATTCTTTTAGACAGATTCAGTGCAAGATTCACGTTGGAACTTCAAAATCGATTGTGGAAAATTTCTAGATTTATTTGATAAATCAATTGAAGTATTGTCAGATTATTGTATAAGGTTTCAATTTCCAAATAGATCAGAAATTAATAAAGAAGCAAGATTATTATGAGGAAATTATTGGGCATTATTAACCTATATCTACAGCTAGACAAAACCGTGGGAAAGAAGGTATATTTAATTTATGTCACAACACTCTCTTGAAGAAAAGAAAAAGGCAGATAAAGACAAAACCAAAAAAGAGCCGCCAGATATTCTTAAAAGCCAAAAAGCATATGAAGTGAAAGGAATCGCTTATCATCAAAAGTATCGGGAGGTGCCTGACGGCTGACTGTATGGTAGTAGTCACCATGCTTTAGTAGTCAAGATGCTTTAGATTGCTAAACACAACCTTCATGATAACCGCAGTTGACTTTATATAAGAATCGTGGCAAAAAGGAATTGCCAAATTCCATGGGTTTGTATGTGCATATCGGCCAAGTCTGGAGCCGCATACAAGACAAGGGGGCCGTCATATATCATCAGATAAGACAAATCGTAGGTCCTTATTAATTTGGAGCGGCTTATATTTACCAGGGGCATCAAACAAAAGGTGACGGGTTCAAAGAAGGCTGACGTGGACTTTGAAGAGTCAGCCAATCAATATCCTCTTCCCTGGCTGTATGCTTCACGTTGCTGGCCGTCGCATCACTTAAAGGAGTATCGCTGGGTATAAAGACAACGATTGTGTTGTTGTCAAAAGGAGCTGGAAAAATAGATTATGGTCTAGGCAAGTACTACGCTCGTATTGGGCCAATCTCAGGTCAGCCATAGTTTATGCAAATGATATTACAATTTTGATATGTTCTGTTGGGCGCTGCACAGAAGGCAGCATTTGGAATAGAGGATGTAGGCATGAATATAAGGTTAGCCAATTTAATACCTCTGCTGTTGGTGAAAATTTTATTATCAGTAAATGTTGGAAGCAGATTTTTGTATTAAGTTGTGTCCGCTGTAATTATTTTGTTATATGAAACATTTCAGAATTCCGAGTTTTAGGCGAGCAGCTATAGTGTCTCTATTAAAGTGAATGTTCTGGTATTGCATTTTGAATTTGCAAATTTCATTATTACAACTATTGTATCCAGTGGAATTTCATATTTGAATCCAAGCATGAGCATGTATTATTCTTGAGACACAAATTGGATTACATGCCGAATGATATCAAGGTAATTGTTTGACAAAATGCTTGCATTGTCAAGCAAAAATAATTGCAAAAATATCGCTCTATCTAATAGGGGTTATTACAAAGAGTGCATGAAACAATTTTTAAATCCTTAAAAATATCTTAATTTTTTGGGTTTTTGAATTTTCCAAGTCTTTGTTAAGTTTGTGCTGAGTTTAGGCATCAAGTCCAAGTTCGAATAAAAAATCAGCTTGCAAAGTCCAAGTCGAGTCCAAGTCTTGTAACACTAGGTTGAACACAAGATTAGCTATTGGGCCAAAAAACAAGGAAAAAGAGCAAAATGACAAGTAGGATTCAAATTAAAACATTCAACTATAGTTCATTGCATAGACATTTAATTGAAAAAATATGGGACAAGAAAGGTGAAATTCTTATCTACTGCTTCATTGACTTCAAGAAAGCATTTGACATGGTCCCTAAAAGATCCTATGGCATAGGATGGAAGTAAGTGGAGTGCCAAAAGAGTATAGAGCTGCAGTTTATAGACTTTATGAGTGGGTTAGTCTTAAGAGAGTTTCCCTAGAATATAGGGGTTAAACAAGGCTGCCCACTATCACTCACTCTATTTGGCCTATATATTGATAAGTTGGAAGAACATAGATAGATTAGGGGGAGATAGGGTCGAAGTGGCTAGTTATGTTCTCAAACTCCTATATGCAAATGATTTTATATTGACTACAACAACAACCCAAAGTTCAAGGGATCATTTGGAAGCCTTAGATCCCTTTTGTAAATAAGTCTGGATGCAAGTCAACACTAGTTAAACACAGATTTTGATCTTCTTGCAGTGAAAGAATAAAAATATTTAAGCTCTTAATATTTGAGGGAAATCCACTTGAGATGGTCACAAATACTTGGGACTTGATTCCACTAACAAGCTTAGTTGAGAAACTTGCATGACAAAAATAACTCAAAGTGGATGGACAGCGCTATACTCACTACAAAATAGGTGCAAAGATGCTAATTTCTGGGACTGGAAAACAACCAGGGTCTTGTTTGGGCTGCTAGAAGTGCCGGTGATGTTCTGTAGATGTTAAGTTTGGGCCATAAAAAGAAAATAGAGAACATAGAGGAGGATGAGTGGCCAAAGGCTGTAATGAGAGAAGAGTTGAATAGAAGAAAGAGATCATGGGTGAGACATAAAAAGTAATGGCTGAGTAAGTGGGGTATCAACCTACAAAAATGTTCAATCACCAATCAAGAGATTAAAAACTATGAGGGGAAAGTTTAAGATAACATGTTGACAAAGCAACTCAAGAGGAAAAAGCAATACTGTATGATTGAGTTAATTCCTACCTATGAACATGACCAAAAAACCATTCATAAGGACAAATTCAAATGGATAATTAAGATGTTCATAGCCCAATTAAGGACAAGACCACACCAGCTTAGATGCAAGGTGGGTAGATGGAAGGTTGCAAAATAAAGTTGGGAAGAGAGAATATGTATTTTCTATGCCTTGAGAAAGGCTGAAATAGAATGGCAATATATCATGCAATGCTCTGCATGTTAAGATATTTCGGACAAGTATTGGGGCAGCTTGCAAGGTAGGCCATGTTAAAATGGTGAGTACACACAGAGATTAAATCATTGCTGCACATTAAAAATTAAAACTATATATTATTGAATTCATCCGGATGATTTTGCATTACATTGTTTTGGCTTATAAAGCTTTACATTTCCTGTATCAACTACCAAAACTTACGGAAAAACTTCCAAGAAACTAACTATTACTTAACAACTATTTATAAATTAACATTCACATGTTGATTTATTTATTATTATTTAATCTATATGCCTATCTAATGATGTAATATTCCAACAGGCCACTTATCAATTTTGAAGAGGAAAATGTTGAAAAATAAAAATTCATAACAAGAGATGAAACTTCAAAAGCAAGAAAACAACAATGATTCAAGCTAGGGCCTTACTGTCTTTTTTTTCCTTTTTCTTTTCAGCAGCATCTCATTTGTTTTTTTTTTTTTTTTTTGTCTCTGTGGATACCATAAACTGTTTTGGTCTTGCAGAAGTTATTAAAATATCCATCTATCTATTTATCTATCTCAAGATACCTTTGTCAATGATTATTGACTATATTTTTTACTCGACTTGACCTTCTACATGCAAACAGAAAAAGTTTTATACTACTAAATAAAACCAAAAATGTACTAAAGGAGAATGAACATGCTAGATATTGGACAAAATATAGAATATATATGTCGGTATAAGGTAGTATGTGGTATATGGTATGGTAATGAGAGGACTCCCTTCTTTGACCTTCATCATTCTACTACATAATATAGAAACTTTATTTCAAAGAAAATGAGAGGTGTGTTATTTTCTCATTCTACTCTATAATATAGAAGCTTTATTTCAAAGAAAATAAGAGGTGTGCTATTTCATCATTCTACGAGCTATAACATAGAAGCTCGATTTTAAAAGAAAAATGAGAAGTATGTTATTTAGACTATCACCATTAAGGTTCCAGCATGTACTAACCAAAACATAATTAAGTTGACTACTTCTGTCAACACATATTCAAGACAATTTCATTGTTTACTCCAATTATATGGCATAGGCTGTAACAAATAATCGTAGTTATGATTGAATACAACATTAATATTAAGGGATCTATCCACTAAAGAAGAAATTATTGAGCTTTTATTTAAGTATACTTTTGAAATTAATAAAAAGACAGTTCTTAATTGAAAGATCCAGACTCATATTTATAAGATTAAAAAAATTATTCTCATCCTTTTTTGCAGTTCTCATCTTTGATTACTTTTTCGAAACAATACAAAAATGAATTTATTCATGAATGGGAATAAAACTTGTTAACTACGATTAAATATGTCTGATCAAGCTTTGTTGAAATAATATGTAGATGTCCTTTTATTAGTCTATTGCTTGTTGACTATGTAGACCTTTTTATACAGGATTATACCATAATATATCCCCTTTTCTCTAATTACTTATAATTTGGAAGTTATATGTGCTACACATGCAAATTTTTTACTATGTTCTTACGTTGAGTTATTTCATGTGGTTAAGGACTTGGTTGTGACAAATACAGTTATCTTCCATGTTAAATTGGTGGATTTTTCTAATTGTTAGTTCTTTCATGTGGCTTCAACACTTTGAAGTTTTATTTTCATCAAGTATAAATTGTCCTAAACAAGTAGAAAACGAAATGACATAATATTAGTTTGAGCAATACCTCATACAAATGAGCTAGTCGTAGAAGCACACTTCCATCTTCAAGTTCCTGTTTAAAAAAATATTCATTAATGGAAAACATTCCAATAACTAGCAATTAATCTAATCTTATTGTGCTCTACATCCTAATGACACAAGACAAATCGCTATATGTATATTTTAAATTAACTATTCAAAACTGCTAGGCTATTCACTTCTATTTGTTTGAAAAAGCAACTAGTATCTTTCATGTAATAAATATGATCCAAAGGCACTAAAAATATTAACCTTGAAGGGGTGGTTATTGCAACATTGTTTGGCAATGAATAATTTAGATCCATTGCTATAAACCTAGAATGAGAAGCATTCCAGTTTTGGGCCTCCTATTAGAGAAAATGTATTAGTTAATAAAATACTTTGTTACTACTCTTTTATTAAAGAAACATCTCAGCATCTATAAACTTTGTTACTAATTCAATTCTTTAATTAAAGAAGCATCTCAGCATCTATGAATTTGTTTACCTCTTCTGAGAAAGCTAATAGTAATGGGGAATATATTTCTTGTCCAGTAGTGCGACGCCATTGTGCACCATTTCCAATAGCATTGATGCTAACATAATAAGTACATCTTACCTGGAAGATACAAAATTTAGCTAAGCATCTAATCACTTCATATTATTCTTATATGCATGTTAATGAGTTGACAGCTCAAAAATCCTATATAATATCATCTCTTTTAGAGAAAGGTTGTCTTTCAACTATGAGAGGATTCAAGCATTAATCTAAAACGAAAATGTGCAAGGAACCTTAAAAATTGTATTTCCATAGAGACTAGCTGCATCATTCATCATGTTATGAATAGATCTCAATATCTCAACTTGGATATTATACATTTGGTTTGAAAGGTTTGTAAATTTTAAAGATTAATACCGACAAGAATAAGCACAAACAAAAGCTCAAAAATAACTTGCGGGGTGAACCTATAACTCCATCCAGTTCCATAACCATTAACCAAGAAATTTTGAGGTAAAGAGATGCCTCCTCCTAGCTTGAGGATATAAGCTTATTATATTTGAAAAAATAGTTACAATGGACATAATCTGAAAGTAGTTAAAGGGAAGACACATTACTCCCCTTCCACCTTAAAAAAAATCCTTGTGAAGAAACTAGCTAGTGAATTAAGGTGGCTACAACTTTCACAAAAAGATTAAATTCCAAAATTTCCTTAAAACCTAGAGATCTCAATCAGTCAACATAAGTACTTGTAATACAATTAAACTAAAGATTCTAATTTCAAAAGAGCTTTTAAAAACGGTAACCTCTAATAATCAATAATACGTAAGGTAAGAGCAATTGCAATAAATAAATAAGACAATTCTTGCACTCTATATAAATCTTTTATTTTCATGATAGTAATAAAGATTATGTATAAGGTAATTGTCTAAGACTCTAACGTAATATAATAGTATGGCTTTAATATATTGCTTGACTTGAGAGGAGGTGCAATTCTACTTCTTCCTTGTCCCATGTTGGGACTGGGTGCAGATATATTTCCTGTTTCAAAATGTAGCATAGTTTACAATTTGGGTATATTCCTTGACTCAAAATATGGCCTAATTTGTAGTATATTTCCTTGCCTCTACATAAAGCTTAGGTGTAAATACGTATTGAATGTTTTGGATTGATTTATTTTTCCACAATAGATCTCTTTGTCCAAGGTAGTCTAAGATCTACTTTGAAAGTTAATATTGAATTGGATTAATGTGTAGAGCTGTTACACCCTAATTCACGCGAATTAAAACTTTCCATTTTCACTTTAAACATGTAAAAGTAACATATAACAAAGATATTACAATAAATTTCTTCCTTTCTTTATTGATAAACATGTACAAGTTACAATATGTTTCCTCATGAATTTCATTTTCATTGCAAATATAAATCAGAGTTAGAAAGGAATACAGTTACATATTCGCAAGCTTTTGCAATAAATAGAAGAAGGTCCAGAACATCCTTTCAAATCTTGGTACATCGGTCGCCTGTGGAGGAGAAACATCACTCAGGCGCTTCAACCACGGACTTATAATGCGTCCCTCGCATCATCTTGCAATGAATCCTCTCCTCAAGAAGAGATTGGTAGGGTATCCTTTAACGACAATTAACCGAGCATAGTGGCCGTGGTCCCACTCAACTAGAACCTTGCTATTTCACAATCTCATCTAGTACTCTGATCACAATGAACTGACAAGTAGTCTCAACTATCTCACATCTAGGTGGATGTCGCATCTTTCACTACTTTGGCCAAAGTATTCTCATTCAAGACTAATGAAGGTCATCTATCATAAACACTACTCAGGGCCGATTTGACTTAAGGCTTCCTTACTCTACGCATAGGTTTGTCCTTCAATGGGTGAATCCGTCATCCCAGACATCCTACAATCATACGAACCTACTAGAAATGAAAACAGTATTCAAGAGTCTTGTATCAATTCCTCCTAACTAGGAATTCTTTATCCTAGGAGTACTTAACTTGTCTCAGTTATCCTAATAACTTAAGCTAAAAGACTTCACTTGATTCTGCCATCATCTCGATCCTAGTAGATAATAAGTACATCTACGTATTCTCCGTATATAGAGATCATACACATCACGCAATACCTATTTAAAATGCAAGTAAATCCTTCCCTTTTACCTTTTTCTATTATTTCTTCTTAATGCAAGATAATAATCTAATCCTTTAAACTCTTAACCCAAATAATCCCTTTTTCACATTTTATCATAATCATTGAATCCTTTACACAATTTCTCCTTTAATGCATTGCTTTATTCATCGAATTGGTTCTTTCCTATTAAGCTAATTGAAAGCAATGAACACAGGACGCAAAATATAAACAACACTTTAACAAAGGTTGAATAATAGGAAGACTCTTGCCTGATTTTAAAGCTCCAACACAGCTCTCCCCGAGTCTTCTTCAGCAACTTCCAGATTTCCAAATTAAATGGCTATTAAGGAGAACTTTCAAAACAATCCTCACAATTTTCACTCCTCTAATTAAAGATTAATACGTCAATGGCTTCACTCCACTCAAATCTTAAAAAGAAGACTTAACACTGTAATTAAACTGGTAAAAGCTCACTGAACTTATTTCACTCAGCATACAGGAAATGCAGCAAATAGAGAATATACAGCAACTCAAATGAATTGAAATGGGAGCTCTCAAAATGTTGTGAAACTCGTTTTTAGCAAGAGGTAAGTTGGGAAGAGTGAAAGGGCGTCATTATATAGGGCCCGAAATACAACGGATTCCCAGTTATGTAGGCATGCCAAATGACAACACAGTAATCAGAAACAGTCAAAAGACATTTGGCGGATTATTTAACCCTAAGTCATCAAACATGAAGGTGATTCGACCTCCATTTTTGACAGCAGCAAAGCTTATTTCAATTTGAATTCGTTCAGTTTGTTAAAACGTGACAGCGCTTGTTCTCACGCGTTTTTTCAGCTAGGTTATTTGCCAAGTTTTATTGAAGACTTTTTCCTTGCTCTAATGGCGTCCAGATTTCATTTTATTCACCAAGCAAGAGATAAATCGGCCATTTTCAACTGTCCGGCCCTAGTCGCGCGAATTTCCTGCGCGTTTTTCATTTTGCTTCAGCATTTTCGCGTTTTTCTTCTTTATTTCGCTTTGGTAAAACTTTAATATTTTAATAGATTTTTCAAAGTAAATATGGCGCATATATGCAGGCTCATTTTTGAAGATTAACACTTCAATGAATACATTTAGAAAAATTCGCGTTTTCTTATCAATTCGTGATTTTTATGAAATCCGCGATTTTTAATTTCTTCCCAGATTTGCATTCGTGCTTTACAATGTTTTAACTTTTATTTCATTTGATTTTGACAAATCTTTTATTTAAATATATTTGTTTATTTTATCATATAAATATCATTATAGTTAATTTAAATATTAAACGTATAAATATTTAAATTCCCAAGTATTTAATATACTTATATATTTTAATATCACTATAATAATATTATATATAATCTTTAATATATAATTACTTATATATAACTATATTTATATTTATCAAATATAAATATATATACATATACATATTTATTGCTAAATATATATTTTGCCAGTCGGTCCACGTACTTTCAATATATATATATATATATATATAAATTCCAAGGCAAATATTATAGTAATATTATTTATCCATAGATAACAGATAGTGTATATATATATATATATATATACACATATATACTCGTATATATCTCAGTATACTATATACATGTATATACACACCCACTTAACCTATTCGCTTAGACCCATTCACGTTATGAACATAATACGTAAGTCTGAAAAACAAACAATCATCTCTCAAGCACAAAGAAGTAAACTAGACTCCTAAAGCCTATGGATGACTTACCGTTGTCTCGACAAACAGACTTGGATTACTCAATCTATAGAATGTGTGTGTATGCTCAATTTGGTATTCGTTACTGTTTACCCGACCAAGTTCCTCCCCGAATGATGTCTCTCCTCTGTCCGGAGGTACAGTCTTCATACCTGCATATCACGACATGACACCGGCAGTCATATGCTCACAACAAGGCAGTTTGCATAAAACATTATAAAAAGTTAGATTAACATTATTCCATAACTGTATGCAACATTTAATCAAGACAAAATCATTTTAGAAGTAACAATCAAATGAAACCATCATTTAATCATAACTCAATCATTTATTAACAAGATCAACCATGTTTTATTCATCATCAAGATTCAAACAGTACAATCAATTGCCCTATACAATAGTAGCTATAATATCGGGATGTAACAAGAGCCTTAAATCTGTTTTGAACTAGACAAAGAAGATGTAGATGGTGAAAACCAAATTAGTGATACTTTATAAAATTAATGTGAGATGTTATCTATCTTCAGATGTGGTTTAGTGAGGGACTACTTCTTATCTGTACAAATCAGATTTGGTTACTGACGAGGCACTTGGTTTGTTTACAAATTCTCTTCACTATTAAAGAAATTTGTTTTCTATATTTTTAATTTGCAGGTTCTCTTGACCATTACCAGGCGTGCTTGGAGAAACAATTTAGTTGCTAGAAATTAATTGATTTCAGATGTGATTACATGGAAAGTTGAGTTTTCTTAAAATAGTTCCACTCCAAAGCTATTCGTACTTTGTAGCTCAAACCACCAACTTGGCGCTATCGTCTACTATCTTTCTGTCTACCATGGTAATAAAGACCATTTGAATGCTTTTAAGTTTTATGGATGTGTAGACATTAACTGTAATAGACAAAAATATTATTAGTGGTTGAACATTTCAGAAAGAGACTTCGATTAGATTACTATCAAAAGTATTACATGAAAATGCATTTATTAAATTGCATACCATCAGTCCTTCACACTCTACTTCACAAACAGTTTCATCAAGAGCTTCACCAACTCCTCGGCCATCATCTTTGAGCATCCGCCTAATAAAGTACATGAAAATATTTTAGCTTTCAAAGTACTTGGTGTATCACAATGCTAAATAAAATCAGTCATAATCATGCCTCAAGTGCTACTTTATTGCATTAACAAAATATCTTAGATATTTTGTTCTTTCACTTATGTATGGCTAAACCTGTGAAGCATTATTTCAAGTTGCCCATCTTGAATGCTTGAACCTCCAACAGCACGGTCAACCAATACTGAAAATTCATTTTTGTTATCTACCATATACATCCCAAGATTAATCTGCAAAATAGTTTATAAAATTAAATATATGGTAAATATTTGAAGTTTAGAAAGGGAAACACGGCCAAATACAAGATCCTCTGAAATGAAAGTGCTTGATGAATTCAAGAGTCAAATGGAGATAAAAAGAAATGGTTAATTTCGATGTTTAAGTTGAAATTATTTAAAAAAATGAAACATGTTTTGCTGAAAATAATATTAGACATTATATTGCCAAAATAGAGGAAATCATTTATTTAATTATTAAAATGGTATTTTATTTTTGGAGACACAAAAAAACCCATATTGATCTATAATTTTTTGTGCAGTGTAAAACAAATAAGGAAACATCATTGTATACAGCTTTTAACATTACTAACATTGTGTACATGGCCTTTAAAATAAAGCCCATTTACATAAAGTACAAAAAAATCTAAATAAAAGAAAATATACTGTCAAATGTTACATCTATAATTAAAATTAAAATAGACAAAATTGTAATGGTGAAAAGTGCATATTCATTTCCTTTTGTCTTATGTTTTGGGCTCGTAGTGATTAGGTTGTCCTTTATGTATTGACTAATGTAAAAGATAGAATATTTTACATGGAAGTTGGAAATTGATATTGTCCTATCTAAATCTCATCACCACTTATCCCTAGAGATTGATCTTGATCCTAGACCACCTATTCACCGCCTTAGATCAGATTTGCAGGTGCAAAATTGACTCAAGTCATTTCCATAGTTGTGGATTTGAACCCAACACTTTCAAAATTCTAATTTTAATCTTTAAATCTTGTCACCTGTCTCTATTGACCATTATGAGCTAACTAAAATGCAATTACACACAAGGATGGTGTATTTAAGAACTAATCTTAATTCATTTGAATCATTTAGCATTTAGAGAGAGAATCAAAGGATCTATCTAAGAACTAGCAAGAAGAATCAAGAAAGCATTAAAGAATAAAGAATCTAGTGCATATTTAGCCTAATATTATTACATCAACATTACATCATCTTAGAAGAATACAAGTTGCTTGGTGTCCTCAATCTTGGTTCATAGTTGTTGAATTAGTTCATCCTAGGGCTCAACTAAGGAGAACATGATCCTCACTCAACAAGTTCCTTAATGGTTTTTGTTATAGTTATTAAAGTTGGTGAGTTTCCAAGTACTCGCCAAAAAAATTTGACAGCAAGTTTTTCCAAAGTTGACTCACAAAGTTTTATGGTGAGTTTTTTGTTGTACCCAAACCAAATTTTTTTTTGCTTCATCAAGGTATTTTGCATTAAAAAGTCTAAAAAAGTCTAAACCTTGCTAAAATGTTGTAAAACACGGTTTTGGGCAATATCAAGCATGGAGTTTTTGTCAATAGTTTGTCAGTCTAAGTCAGTTATATTGATCAGAACCTGAAGCAGAGACTCAGAATGGAGCATTTCACGATGGAGGAACATCTCATGATGGCGTTTCACGTTGCACACGATCATTTCAGTGATCGAAACGGAGTTTTTAATGGTCAATTTATGAAGATTTCTCAAAGGAAAAGCCAGAAAGTGCAAGTATAGCCCAGGGGCGCCCAACTTGTTGGAGGTCAAGATCTTGTTTAAAAAGTTCAAGCATCCAGTCAATCTCTTCAGAATTAGTCTGGCTATCCGTTGAGCTATCCAGCGAAGCTTTTAGAGACTCACAGCTCCGGCAAACAGCAACAGAGGTTGAAATCCCTGAATTTCCAGATATGAGAATTTTGTCTTTTTCAGGCAAAAGCGCGCCTCTAGCCTGAGGGCGCCCATCTTAAAGAGGGGGTAAATCTCGATAGTTTCGATGGCGGATACAGTCAATTTGTTCTCGACTAGTCTGCTTATCCGATGAGATATCAAGCATAGTCATCCGAGTTTCAGGATTCCGATGGCAGTCGTCCGAAGATCAGCGTAAAATGGAGTTTTCACGTTTCTGAGCTTCTCCGTTTATTCCCAGTGCAAGTACAGGCCAGGGGCGCTAGTTTAAAGGACCCTCCAGATGGTGAAATTTGCAGACAGAGTCTTCCTAAAATCAGTAATACTCTAGCCTAGCTCCGCAACGCACCATTCTGCTTGTCAATCCGACATTCCAGGTGGTCATGGTAGAGATTCTACCAAGCACGTAATTTCATGGGTGGACCAACAAAAGATTTTCAGTGTATTTTCACAGTCCAGAGGCGCCTAGCCTTTAGGCCTGTCAGATGAGCCCGTTCGCGTTCAAAGTCTTCATGGCTATTGAGCGTAATCATTTTATCTATCCAATGAGCCTTGCCGTCAGCCTTCGGGATTTGGCAATTGCTCGTACGTGCGAGGTCTTTGGTGTAATACTGCAAAGTGAGGATATACGGAAAATGGCCAAGTCTGGAGCGGTAATTTTAAATAAAATACGCACTGGAGTTTTTGAGGTCTTAGAAGCAGTTTTCTTGCCTCGTCACCTCCAGAGACTTCTCTTGTGGGCCCTTCTGGCTGTCCGTTAAAACAGATAGCGCTTGAATCGGGTCATCCCAGCTCCAGATATCAGAGGTCAAAGTAGGGTACTTGGACGAAAGTTCGACTTTCGTCAAAATGACACCAGTGCAACTAAGAGCCAGGGGTGCTTTTACTTTTGAAGCCCTTGACACAACTTTCAGGTGTCGTGCATACAGTTGTTGGATGCAAAATGTCTCTAGGCATGCAGTGAGCTTCGTTTCCTGTCAGCAGGGTTCACCGTTCACCGTCGGAAGCCGTTTGAAGCGTCAGATGGCAGTTTAGGAAAATGGCTAAGTCTGGAACCCGTAAAGCAATTTAATCAGGGGTGCCTAATTTTTCAAGGGGTTAAACGATGGATTTTGCAGTAGTGTCTCCCAGCAGACATTTCTTCCTTGTTCAATAGGCTTTCCGATGAATTCTTTAGATTAGTCTCAACATCACCCGGTCATTCGGAAATCAGTGTCGAAGTTGGCCAGTCGTGACAGTGATGTCAGCTATAAAATAGGGAGTTAGTAAAAAATGAAGTATCTTGAGCAAATGGACGCCTATATGCTCAAGAGATGACTTTTCAGAATCGTTGAAGTCTAACGATGAATCTCAAAGCTTCAACAAAATTGTCAACTGAAGTTCAGAATATTTGTCATTTTAGCATAAGATGGCGATTTTCTATTTTTGGCGCTTTTGCATGATAATAAATATTTTATTATTATTTTCAAATTTGAACTTCCAGTCAGTGGCAATGCAACTGAAGGGCAACCAATCAGAGGATTTCTATTCTTGTTAGGGTTTTGAATTCTTGCAGTTATCAAATTGGTGCGAATTTCTTCTTATTTAACATGGCGCCATCTTCATTGTTATTCACAAGCTTTCAAAGGAAATTCGTATTTCATTAAGAGAAAATTTAATCTTAAGTGGAATTCGTATTTTTCAAAAGCAATGTTTATATTTTTCAAAGGGAGATCGAAGTTTATTAATTTCAAAGCAAGCTTCAAAGATAAATTCATATTTCTTCAGAAGAGAAGGCGCATATCTTCAAAGCAAATTCATCCAAAACAATTCGCAAATTCCTCAAAGGCGTTTTCCTTAAATCAATAAAATTCGCAAGTTCTCCAGAGATTCAAAGGCGGATTTCATATTCAAAGGCAGATTTAATAATCAAAGGCGAATCCTCAAATTCAAATTAAATTCATATTTTCTTCAGAGGAAATTCGAATTTCTTCATAACCAAAGGCGCAAATTTCAAGAGAAGAAATTCGTGATTTTCAAAATAAGGTGAATTCTTCCAGTTCAAAGGCAAAATCTTCATCAAATTCCAGGGGCGATTTTGTTTAACATATCTTTTTGCAGATTCAAGTTCATAATTGTCAGCAATTTGAAGAAGTCTTGGGCGATTTTCACAGAAGAAGAACAAATAAAAACGTCTTTTTCATCCTTTGATCTCAGATTTCTCACAAAATACAAATTGCATGTTCCTGAAATTGGCGAATTCTACAAGTCTCAGTATCTGGATCATTTTCATATAATTTCCTCGAGTTAGAAACGTGCGTTTTATTTTTCACGAATTTTTAACTTCAGAACGTTCGTTCTTGAGTTACTAATTTTCTCAAGTGAAAGTCTTTGTACGATCTAATAGAAGTTGAATTTTCGCAAATCTGACGTTCTGGGTTGTCTTAGAATCCTTTTCTGGACAAAACCCATATCTCAGATTTTTTGCTGAAAATAATTCTTCGAAAGGCTATTTTTAACTCTCGCAGGCTATTTTTAGCTTTCCAGAAATCTTGTCAGAATATAGTCAAGTTCACAAATAACAGCGAAGTTTTTGAGTACAAGACATCGCAGACGAATTCAAGACCAAATCGGTCTTAATTCATGATTTCGCTAGAAAAGCCGACCGCTTTGTATCAAGTCAGAGGAGATAATCGCCATCACTTCAATTACGGAGCCGCCAAAGTTGCTACCGTTGAAATGCTAGTTTGAGTGTGCAAAGATTGCCAGATTGCCTCGTTGTCGACATTCGGATCGTCATGCGTTGATGCCTCAAGGATTGGTTGTCGAGATCACTGACAGATACTTCGCTTCCCACCTCCTGATAGACATTATATAAGAGTTAAACTTGGCTACCCTTTCAAGTTAACTCATGTTGTCATCTACATGCATATCTATTCTCGAGATTTTCCTTATTTACTTTGGAGTTTCATTTAGAGTTTTACGCTAACCTGATGGTAGTCTTCCAGTTAACTCGCTTTCAATAAGGACGTGCATGCTCAATTGTCCATTTTTAGATTAGATGTTTCGGTTAACTGATGGTAGTTTTCCAGTTAACTGTATAGTTTACTTCATTAGGGTTTGGCAGCGAATCTTGCATGCATTGCAAGAACTATAGATGACTCAAGGTGATTTTAGGGTTCCCTACACCTTGATGTATATAAATAAGAGCTTTTGCTCATTTGTAAATAACTTTTGCTTGAGAGAGAAATATATGCTGCGCCTACCTTGCCCTCAATATTGCTCTTTTGGTATTTGTTCATGTGTCTTCACTATTGCAATTAATTGTTATGCCACATAGGGTTTCAAGAGATTGTAGTGGTGAATTCTTTCCTTAGTTTAGATAAATCTGTTTGAACATCTTTATCATTGAGATCAATTGTTATGCCACATAGGGTTTCAAGAGATTGAGGTGATAAATCTGTTTTGTGTCTATTTACCATTGTGATCAATCGTTATGCCACATAGGGTTTCGAGAAATTACAGTGATAAATCTGTTTCGTGAATCTTTATCAATATAATCAAAGGTTATGCCACATAGGGTTTCGTGAGATTGTGATGATAAAGGCTGTTTTGTGAAGACTTTGCTATTTCAATCAAGTGTTATGCCACACAGGGTTCCATAAGATTGTCTTGGTAAATTCTTAAATCTGTTTTGTGCCCAATAAGCTGGTTTAAATTGAGATGATAGTTGCGCCACCTTGCCCTCAAGTAGAGAATTTAAACCCGTTTATCGTCAGTTAGTCAAACCTTGCTCCGTTTCCTCTCGCTCTGTTTTCCTGAGGAGATTGGATAGATTAAATTTAAGTTGTAGTTAGTAGATCTGCAAAACCAGAGAAAACTCAGCTGCAACGTATAGGTTCTTTCAAGAAAGCCTTGTGCCTCTACAGCTGAAACAAAAAGACAGGACATAGTTTAGCTTATTTTCCTTTGCAAGTATTTTTGTCAAAGCACAACGAGGGAGCTTCCCCTCCTAATTTGAAGAGCACTCATTGCGTAGTGTACATAGGCTGTTCATAACAACTTCTACTCCAGAGGTGTTAGTTGTTATGCCAACATTTTTGATGATTTTTGATGAGTTTTTCGACAAGTACTCATTGGGTACTAGGTGAGTCTAATCCTTTGAATCACATTGCACATAAAAAACATGGATTAAACACTCCAAAAAGTTGGATTTTTGGCTTTATAAGCATTGTTTATTGCCTTCTAAAAAATTAAGAAAATGTTGTGTAACATGAAGGTCTATGCAGTTTTGAAGGTCTTTAGTTGGGCTTGGTGGCAAGGAACATACTTGGGGCACTACCCCTAGACCTCACAAGGGGCATTGCCCCTTGACCCCACTAGGGGTGCTCCCCCTAGACACCCACAATGAGTGTTATCCATCAACCCTATCCATCACCAAACTCGTTTGATACATTTTGTAGCTATATTTTGCATAAAATTTATTTTTTCCAAACAATTACATGTTTATTAAGTTCTTGAGTTTCACCAAGTTTTTGCTAAGTTTTCACTAAGTCAATTATTTTTGTTTTGCTGAGTACAAGTCAATTCCAAGTTTGCAAACTACGTTTGTAAACACCTCTCTTTGGACTTCATTTACAAGTGTTAAGGCAACCAAGTTTCAATTATTAGAAATCAACCAATTTAGATCCATAAATCAAGGTTTAGTTTCATGCACAAAGTTAGGTTCATGCTAGCATAGGTGGCCCTAATATTTTAACAATCAAGTTTTTAGTGCAACAACAATCATCCAACATACTCTTATATTTTGTTACTAAGGTAATTGATTCCTAACATATTCAACAATACATTGAGGTCCATTCAACTTCCAAGCTAAATATCACATGAAATTCATTTAATTTTGTATTTTATTATTTTCATTCCAATTTATTAATCATAGATTAATTATCATGCAATTTGTTAAATGCTTAATTTTCCTTGATTATTTATGTAGGTGTAATTTATCCCTACAAATTAAACAAAAAATTATGTAATTGATAAAATTACAGGTTCAAAAATTATGGTTTATATATCATATATTCAATGACTCAATGATGTATGAATGAGATAGATGAGGTAGAAAGTATACATGTATTGGGAGTTGGATTAGGGAAATTAGAAGTGGCTTAGGTTAGGTTGATTAGGTTTTGGTATTTTATTAAATTTAAAGAAGACACAGGCATGGGTTTAGTGGGAAGTCATTTGGTGCAGAAATGATACCTATTTTCTTAGTTGAAACCTTTTTGGAGGAGGTGGGGTTCTAATATTTCCTTCAACATAGTATTCAAATATAAACATTCTTATAACATAGTATTCAAATATAAACATTCTTATATTGCATATAATCCAACAATGCAAACCGATACAACTTAAGACAAACCACCTTTGGCATTGAAAATGCCCCCTAGGAAAGATAGCTAAACTTGAATAAATTTTATTAGGTCCTATAAAAAATAGTATAAGATTGAAAGTAATTTATTGATTTGAGAAATGTCCCTCTAATAATCTATTGTATGAAAATGAGAACTCTAACTAATATGTGTTGGGTAATTTTATAGTTGTATCCTTACATAATGTTCTTGCTTAGCCAAGATCACATCCCATGTTGGTACAACTTGTACATGCATCATTTATCACCTTCATTTTCCTTGTGATAGTTTCTACAAATATGTTTACAAAGCTAAGATTTGAATGTTTTCATAGCTTCTTGTGAGTCCCTTTAATAAGAAAAGAATAGAAGATTTTTAATGTTCACAAGGTCAAAGAAAATTTATGGAATAATTTGATACTCCCATTTTATTTTTTTACAACGTTGGTCTTTTGTTATTTATTTTTCTGATGAATTATCCTATTTCTCAAGCCTATCCTCTTAAAAAAAAAATTGGAAAGAAATCCCTATTAAAGTTTCTAAATATCTTGCTTGAATCTTGCTATAAGCTTTGCACTACAAAATAAAGTGTTTCTTTGACTCAACTTCCCTAACCATGCAAAATACACATATCCTCTCTTCCCATTCTTCCTTTGGTCTATTTAATTCGCATGTTTCACATTGAGGAAAATGTTAGTTAGTTCTCAATTGAACTATGGGCATATTTTCTCTCCAAGTTGATTAAGAGGTGTTGATTATAATACCTTTAAGTCTTTAATTTAGCATTTTGGTGATTTAAAGAGTGCACAAGTTGGTGAACAACATTAATTCTAAGCCCTAAAGCAATGATGACTATCAATCAAATGAGGATAAATATAGAACATTAGATAAACATGATTGTGGGCATTATGAATGGGCCATTATTTGTCGATTCACCAATTGAATTCTAGATTTTTTGTCATGTCCCCTTCTTAAGAATGAAAGAATTAATTGAGGACCTGTAGCCTATTTTAGTTCTCTTAGGCTAAGGGACAAAACAGGGGAAATAATTTAACAATAGTATTTTAAGTTGGGCCCAATCATCTTTTCAAAAGGGCAACTTAAGTACTATTAAAGCAAATGCCTAAATAAGACATTATAAGGCCTATGCAATACTTTATTTTAAAAGTGTGTTTTAAACATCTAGAGGGAAAAAGTGAAATCAAATTGAGAGCCCAAAAAGGTCACCTAAAAATAAAGGTAAATGGTCAAAGAAAATCATCCATTTGACATTGCTTTCAATTCTATTTTCAAATTTGAGCATTCAAGGGAATGGTGGAATGTCACTTCAACATGGAGGAGTATGCCGATTTTGTAACAAGGGAATGGTGGAGACGGAATGGAACTTCATCATGGAGTTCTCAGCGTATAAAGAAATTCAGGCCAGCTATGAAGACACCTTGTAGGCTGATAATTTAAATGCCTTGTTTGAGGAGACAAGGTTAGACAAAACTACAAACTTCATCATCAAAATACACTGGAAAAGGGTTGATCTTGAACAGAGTTTACAAACTGATTAGGGCCTTTTTGTGGTTGGCTCTTGTGCTGTTCTTGGGTCCCATAGGCTTGTTTGGCCTCGAGGACGTTGTTAAAATATTTCATTTCAAGGATGAAAACCTTTGGTGTGAGAGATTCATAAGACAAAACCCTCTTATTTTCCATTGTGGATTTAAAGACAAAAATCCTCATGTCTACTTGAGGCACTTATATCTAGGAATCACATTTGAGCTTACTGTTGTGATTTATTTCAGCTAAAATGACATATTTGTGAGTAAATTCACTGATATCATCATATCATCAACACTTGTTTGGGTTTGGAGATCCTACATTGCTGCACACATTTCATGCTTGTGCGACATAGTTCTTTTCGGCAAGTCATCAACAGATTCACAAGGTTTTATCCCTACTCCATCTGCCGCCATACAGTTTTTAAGGTTGTCGTACAACATTTAATTCAATTTCTAGCCTTGACAAGTTTCGCTGTACTATTTTCAGGGATTTATGACTGCTGAAACACCATTTCCAGCCTGTGCCTAATCCAATCCATTCATACAATATGCAATTTCATATCAGCCTGTTCCATATGGATTTGTGAGTGTATTTTTGTAGAACTCCCTACCAATTTCTTTACCAATAATTTGCAATTTTATATTTTTTAACCATTTTAGACATTAGGCTTTTGTCAAACACTTAGCATGTTGCTGGTTTGTTTATGTTTTTCAGTTTGCAATATGTTTGATAAAATATATATCAATATGCCACAATGATAAAATCATAATAACTTCATTGACCTCATTGTAATGCTTAAATTAGAATAACAAATTATTGCATTGCTGCTATAGAACATTCCATTCAGAACTTATAGAATCAGATTATGACAATGGAGGAATTTAATATTCAAGACTATCTTTGACTTCGAAAAATCATAAATTGCGAACTGTTATTTTATTTTATTTTAAGGCAGACCGCTGGAAATTGTGGACGAATACAAATACCTTGGGCTTGATTTTCACAACAAGCTCAGTTGGGAAACTTGTAGAGAAAAAGGAATTCAAGGGAGTTGGAAAACACTTTACTCTCTTCAAAATAGATACAGAAATGCTGAATTATGGAATTGGAAAACCAAGAGAACGTTGTTTGGCTTACTTGCAACCCCAATGGTTCTCTATGGGTGTGAAATTTGGGGCAGCAACATGTCAGATCAGAAATGGAGGCAAGTGGAAAGAATTCAAAAGCACCTAATTGTTAGCAGCCTTAAACTCAAAACTGCAATCCCTTATGAGATTTTATTGGCGAAGACAGGTACCTTCCCCTTGGAAGCTTCAATGATGATTCGATTACTAAGTTAGCTATAGAAGGTCCAAAATATGGAGAACTGTCGTTGGCCTAAGATAATTGTGGAAGGAGAGTTGGATAGAAGAAATAATACATGGATGAAACAAAACAAAACATGGATGGAAAAGTGGGGTGTGAATATGCATGATTGTCCAAGCACAAATGAAGAAATAAAAAAATATGTGAAACAAAAATTAAAAAATGCTATATGGACAAAACAATTAGGGCAAAAAACAGTGTACTATATCAAAGAATTTAACCCCAAGGGGGACCATGAAGAAAAAGCCTATATAGGAGTGAATATTAAATGGAGAGAAAAGATGTTGATAGCCTAGCTTTGCACTAGCTCACATTGTCTTATATGTGAAACAGGCAGATGCGTGGTACCTAAAGAAGAGTAGGAAAAAAGAATTTTCCGATTTTGTGACAAAGGAATGGTGGAGATAGAATGGCACTTTGTTATGGAGTGCTCAGCGTATAAAGATATGCGAGTCAGTTATGGGGACACCTTACAAGTTGATAACTTAAGTACCCTATTTGAGCAGGAAAGGTTGGTCAAAATGACAAACTACATCATCAAAATCCACTATCGGAGAGCTAATCTTGAGCAAAGATCTCAAACTGCTTAGGGTCTTTCTCTTTGCTAGCGATCTTGTGTCTTCCAGGGTCCCATAGGCTTTTGTGGCCTCGTGGACGTTATTAAAATATTTCATTTCATTTCATTTCCACACTTCCAATCTTCTAAGGTACACCCCCCTTGATCATGTACGATAGCTAAAGGTTTGAAGCAATTCCATTTTAGGGTGGCGGCTAGGAATAATTTTCCTTAAGGCAATGGATTTCTCCTTATTTCCATGCTGGAAGATTTGATTTCCATTTGAATCCCCTTTTTCTGCCATGTCACTTCTCTTTCACTCCCAAAAAGTGGCTCAACCTCCTTTAGATTTGTATGGCTCCTTCCCTTGTGTAGTGCAACCTTTCTAAGAGGTGGCGCAGGGTTTTAGGAAACCCATAGGCATCGAATGAGTAAATAAGGCCGAGAAAAGCCTTCCAACAATTGTATTGACCCCTCCAAAGATATGCAATTCATTTGAACGATAGCTTATGGTATTGTAACATGGAATGGCTAGGGAATAGGTAGCTCAAAATTAATTGTATGCATTCAACCTCTTCTACCAAATTTTCCGTTTCTTCACTCACATTCACAACACACTAATTTTTGATATTTCACCTTTCCTATAAATATCCGAGATAATTTTTCTTGCCTAGAAGACTTCACAAATTATGCAATCGCTATCCACCTGCATGAAACCAATGTGATTCTACTTGCAACCAGCTAGGGAAGATATCTCACAACCAAAATTGTTGTCCTAGGGTTCTGCTCCAACAAGAAGCTCCAATTTCACAATAGAGAAAGATAAAAAAAAATTAGCAAATGAGCTCCCAAATTCTCTTTTATGTTTTCCCAAACGAACCTTTTTAATTTCCCACTTAAAATATTTCATTAAAGCACCTTTATAAAGTGACTTTTAATATTTTCTCTTTTTAAATCACTTAAGTCACTTTATAAAAATAATTGAAGTCATTTGTAAAATTTATTTTATTTGACAACTTTACTTAATTAATTAATTTATTCCTTGATAGTGCCTGAAATTAACCTATGGGAATAAAATAGGCTAATTTTTCTCATTTCCAACTACTCCACAAAAGTAGACAGTATGAAATATACCGAACCAATTTTTTTCAATTTTTGATTACAATGAGCAATGCAACAGACATCTATTAGGGTTAGCACTTAAACCAAAACGATGCAGAATTCAACTCTAACCAAGAATCTACACCAGGATCTCGAGTTGGGCAAGGTGTGAGCATATGGTCAGAGGATCTCAATGCAATGCTGATAAAAAGAACTCTAACCAAGAATGCGTTGGATGACGACGAGCATATGGTCAGAGGGTCTTAATGCAATGCTGATAAAAGAACTCTAACCAAGAATGCGCCGGATGTCGACGAGCATGTGGTTAGAGGATCCCTACCAACTACTATGCTGTAAGTAAACTCGACACCAAGAATGTGCTTTCCAACCCAAGATGGGAATGGAGCTACCATATGGTGGAGATTCTAATGAGCTACAATGCAATATTCAAGCAAGATAGGCGGCAAGCCAGCCTCTTCCGCTTATTCAGCGGGTATTACAATGAAGCATAAGAAGAAGAAAATTGCTAACAGTACTACTGTTCAGCTTACAATAATTAGAGAATGTCTGCCAATAACATAGAATAAGAAATTCTATCACTACTGTAATGTAGTATAATGTCTCCTTAATGCTCACAATGACTTCCCACCCAAACCCAACTCAAATGACAAACTTTATGCAAGCTGATATAACAGAACGTGGACTGAAAATGCATAACCAGCAACACAAAACCCTACTAAAATGCTCATAACTCTCTCTAGACTTGTCCAAATGACATGAAATCTGATGCAAATGAACACTATGAAGATGGCAACAAGATTCTAATCAAGAAATGACTCAAGAGACTTGTAAATTTAATTTCTAAACTTTTGCCAGGCAAGATTAAATAGTACGGCCTCTAGAAATGTTCTACCAACAAGATAAAATCACATTCTTTATTAGAAATCACCAAACTTTGCACAAATGGTCGCCCTACAAAGAGAAAGAGATGGCATCAATACCCAGAATGATTATTTTTGTATTTTTTGAAATATGAACAAAAACAACATTCAGCTACTTGAAGTCAGCACTTCCAAAAATTCACGAACATGCTCAAACTGGACTACAAATGCATAAAAACTTCTACAATGCAATCTCTCACTACAAAACTCACTCAACTACAAGAAAATTCTCCACTAGTTGCTTTCTTTCAAGCAAGAAGTCGAGCCAAGGCTCGAAGGCATTCATTCCTCGAAGCAATTCCAACACTATTTCGGCAGCATAACAATACTTCAGACATAAGATGTGAAATAAAGACCCAAGGCTTCCTTTTTATAATTTTGAGAAGACCTTCTAGAAGCTAGAAGAGAAGCCCTAATTTCAAATTTGAAATCAACCTTTTTCCCTCCAAGAGATGGTGTCACTTTTTCAAGGCTTCATTTTTACTTTATTGAAATTCACCCCTTCATAAAATAGGCGTCCCAACCTCAAGCTTCCATTTTGACCTTAATAAAATATAAAATTATCTCAATGGGGCGCCCACCCTTGAAGACCACGTTTTAAAACAACATTAAGTTATAAGACTAGGCCAAGGGGGGTAATATAACATTATTTAAATTAATTGAACTTATCTCTCCAAAAGCATCCCAAGGCCAAAAATGAACGATCCAATTGAACCAGTTGAAGAAGAGAACCAACTGTGCCGAAATCAACAGGACCACTGCCAGAAATAGAATTTACTAAAAATAGTAAATTCTAGAAAGTGCTTGAAATGCAAAGCAAACCACACCATTGCGAAGCTCTCTAAAAACCCAGAAAGAATCCGCAATTCAATCTCCAAGTCTCGAGCAACAACAACCTCCAAACAGGAAACCCTAATTTCAACCTCCGAGTAGCCTATGGGTCTCCGGAGTAGGCCAACGGTCAACTGAGTTCATCACGCTTGAGAAGGGGACATTACAGTCTGCCCTCCCCGAGATTGCTTGCCCTCAAGCAATCGCAAGTCTGGATGCTGCAAAATCTCCTCATTCTCCCAAGTTGCATCCTCCAAAGGCAAGTTCTTCCACTTCACCAAGTATTCTCTGATTGTTCTTTTTCTTAAAGAATGCTCTCTGGAATCAAGAATCTCTTCTGGAATCAAAACTAACTATCCTTCTTCATCCAAAGGTGGCAACTGTGATGAAGCAACAACATTGTGTCCAAGTGCCTTCTTGAGGCGAGACACGTGGACGACATTGTGAACTCTGCTATTCGACGATAGCTCCAATTCATAAGCTACCTCTCCAACCTTTCTGACAACTTTGAATGGCCCATAGAAATGAGGTTTAAGCTTCTCAGCTCCACTCTTCTTGAGAGTAGACTGTCTGTAAGGCTGTAATCTAAGATAAACCATATGTCCAACCTCAAAAGATCGCTCAACATGCCGCTGATCAACGTACATCTTCTGTTGATTCTGTGCAATCTGAATGTTGTTCTTCAAGGACTTCAAGATATCTTGACTCTGTTGTAACAAATCCTTGGCTTGAGGGGCTTTGCTATCTCCAAACACCAGATCAGCAAAGCTAGGAGCCTCATAACCATAGAGCCATGAATGGAGACATCCTTATTGACATGTGAAATGACGAATTGTAGCAATACTCTCCTAGGTGAAGCCATTTCACCCATGGCCTTTGCTGGTCCAAAACATAGTTTCTAAGATAGCCTTCCAACCATTTGTTCACTATCTCTGTTTGACCATCCGTTTGAGGGTGATAACTAGTGCTTCGAGTAAGCATTGTACCACTCATCCTGAAGATTTCTTATCAAAAAGTGCTTAAGAACTTGCTGTCCCTATCACTCACAATGTTTTTAGGCAACCCATGCAATCTAAACACCTCATGAAAAAAAAATCTGCAACTTGAGTTGCTGAAAATGAACTAGTGATGGCAAAGAAGTGAGCAAACTTTGTTAATCTGTCCACTACAACATAGATACAATCTTTGCCTTGGACCTTAGGCAACCTAGTGATGAAGTCCATTGATATGCTTTCCCATTTTTGATTGGGAATGGGAAGAGGTTGCAGCAGACCAGCTGGTAAAGTATGCTTATTCTTGTTCATCTGACAAGTGGGACACTCCTGGATTTAGCGTTGAACTTCTCCTTTCAGCCCTTTCCAAGAAAATCTTTCTCAAATCTGCCTATATGTCTTGAAGAAACCTTGATGACCAGCAAGTGAAATGTCATGGAATGTCATCAAAATCTTCTTTTTGAGCTTAGAATCAGCCACCAAAAAGATTCTACCCTTGTAGTGTATCAGGCCTTCAATCACCTTGTACCTTTCACCATGAAAAGAACCCTCAATGATGCTGGTTGTAAACTGATTTTTGGCATAATATGCAAGCAACATTTCCTTCCAATCAGCAGTAAGCTCACACAATGAGCTCAAATGAGGTCTCCTAGATAGTGCATCAGCCACAATATTGTTTTTCCCTTTGACATATTCAATGTCAAAATCGTAAGCTTGAAGCTTACTCACCCACTTTTGTTGTCTTTCATTCAAGTCCTTTTGATGCATGAAGTGCTTGAGACTATTGTGATTAGTCTTGACCACAAACTTGCTCCCCACCAAGTACTGTATGAACTTAGCTAATGCATGCATGATTGCAAGCATTTCCTTGTCATAGATGGAGTAGGTCATTTCAACACCTCTTAATTTTCTGCTCTCAAACACAATGGGATGCTTGTCTTGCATCAAAATAGCCCCAACACCTTGTCTGGATGCATCACACTGTAGCTCGAAGGGCTTCGAAAAATTTGGAATAGCCAAGACTGGACAAGAGCTCATTATCTTCTTAAACTTATCAAAAGTATTCTAAGCCTAAAGGCCCCCTTTTTCGTGAGGTCAGTAAGAGGAGCAACATTTTGTGAATAGCCTTTCACAAATCTTCTATAAAAACCACAAAGACCCAAGAACCCTTTCAAATGAGTCAAGTTCTTAGGAGGTGGCCAATCAACAATTGCCTTGATCTTTTTAGGATCAACCTTCACTCCTTCAACACTAATTATGTGACCAAGGTAAAGTAGCTCCTTCATTCCAAATTCACATTTGGATTCTTTGGAAAACAAACTCTCTGACTCTAGAATGCTGAGCACTTCCTCTAAGTGCTTGAAACGTTCTTCCCATGTTTTGTTGAAGATCATAATGTCATAAAAAAATATCAATACGAACCTCCTCAACTGCTTCTGAAAGACTCTGTTCATACAAGACTGGAAGGTAGCTGGAGCATTAGTCAACCCAAATGGCATGACTAAGAACTCGAAGTTTCCATAGTGACATTTGAATGCTATCTTCTTGTTGTACCCAAAATCAAAATTTTTGCTTCACTAAGGCATTTTGCTTAATTGAGTCTTAATCTTGTTAAAGTGATGTCAGAAGGTCGTTTTTGGGGTTTTTAAATATGGAGTTGGTGTTAGTGTCATGTCAGTTTGTTACTGAAGGAATTTAAGGAAAATGAAAATTTGAAGGAAAATCATCAAAATTTTCTCTCTAGAGGGGAGCACCTTTTGAAATAGGCGCCCTATCTTTTAGGGGCCCAGATCCTATTTTTAGGGTTTGTCACCTCCAACAGACATTTGTCCGGCATCACGTCAGCTTCCCAGTGAGCTATCAAACCTGTCAAACGGACCTGTTTCGAGCGAGTTACGGAAGATACAGCGCAAAACGAGGCGAAAGCGAGAATTGGCTAACACTGGGGAAAAGCGTAGCTTTTCAGAAAGGCGCCCATCTTTTTGAGGTGCCAAATGTAGGTTTTTGGCTAAATGCCACCCAGGATGTTTATCTCACGTTTGTTCAAGCTTCACGACGCATCCGTCAGTGGGCGAATCTGAGTTGTTGAAGTGCTTGAACCTGAGGTCAAACGTATGGTCAAATCTTAGTCAATATCAGAGGAAAAAGCAAAAGAGCACATTTTGAGAAAGGCGCCTGAGCTTTTCAGGTCTTTAATGCTTTCTTTCTGATGATTTCAGATGTTCAATGTGTCCGTGTTACGCTCAGCTTTCCGTTGCCTGTCTTCGTCAGGTCAGAAGATGACTCAGCAGCTTGCAGTCGAGGTTTTTATATTATTTTTCACCCCTCAGATGATGTTTTCTGGAGAAATGTGCCTTTGCAGCTATCGTGCAGAATGAAGTTAGCTCCGCAGTGAACCTGAGATCCAGTCCTGAAAGTTGCTAAATTAGAAGTTATGAAGGATTTTGTTTTTCCCTTCGTTCGAAATGCAGAAGTCAAAATTTGACTAAGTCACAGAAAAAACGCAGCTTTTCAAAAAGGCGCTTGGATTTTTTAGCCTTCAAATGCCAGTTTTATGGTTTACAGTCTCAAGATATCTATTGATCAATTTTTACTCAGCCAGCCAATCGGAGAAGTCAGTCAACCAGTGTCAGAGGATGAACAGAGGTCCTGACAGAGGTTTTAGCTTAAATTTTCATGAAATTTGGCTAAGTCTGGAATTCGCCTCAAGAGCTCAAAGTTGGATTTTCGAAAGAGAGTTGAATGGACGCCTTAACTAGAGTTCTGACTGCAGTTAGACTAAATGTTTTCTGGGTTGTCATCTTCAGTTCGTATATTGGCATGTTGAGTGATTTTTCAGTTCGCATGTCGAGTTAACTAGTTTGCATGTTCAGTTAACTGTCTTGCATGTTGAGTTAACTTGATTGCATGTTCACTTAACTGAAGATTATCAGTGAATGTCAACTGAAGTTCACATGCATGGCGAATTTGGTTGCAATTGTGAAGATTTAGTGAAGTATGGCGCTTCATTTAGTGTCAACTGAAGTTCCAAAAGGGTTGTTATTTTTAGAATTGAATTGAAGCATGAGTGTGAAGTTGGCGCACTTCTTGAAGGCTAACTGAAGATTGAAAAGGGTCGCTATTTTTAGAATGTTTATTGCATGAATATGGCGAATTTCTCTTCTCAATTAAGATTGCCAACTGAAGTTATCAAAAGGGTCGCCTCAGTTCAAATTTTGTGAATCCAAAGAAAATGTGAAGGATGGCGAACTTGATAAAGAGTGCTAACTGAAGTCAAAGTCGCATGAAGCTGTTAACTGAAGACTGAAAAGGGAAACCCTAATGCATGGCGATTTATTTAGCATATTTGAGTTTCTGTTAACTGGAATGAGGTCCAATCAGAAGTCAAGCGCACTTTTCATGGATTCTTTGCCTTGTATGAATTTCAAAGATGAAAATCTCTATATTTCAGCAATGGCGTCCATTATTTCTTCATCTTTTGCTCTGAAGTTCGTATTCTTCTTGATCAACCAGCAAGCTAAAGGTGCTACAGGTGTCTGAATTCAGCATTCTTCGTAGCAACGGGTTCAGATTGTTCAGAGGAAGGCGATTCTAGACTTTATTTTCACTTTGCATGCAGGTTTTATCAAGTTCCAGAGAAGAGATTGGCAGATTTTTCAGAAGCAGACAAGCAAAACTTTCTATCTTCTGTCTTATTTCTTCTATTTCTCACCTTAGGTACTTTCTTCGCATGTCAAAGAAATTCAACACATTTTCAGAGTTTGATCATCTGGGTTCGCATATTTCAGTATTTGCAGCAAAACCCATGTCTTAGATTTTTTCGAGAAAATAAGCCAGTGATGTCATTAGAAAATCACACGTACTTTTCGAGAAATTTCTAACGTAATGGGTAAAATCACATCTTTTTGAAAATCTCATCATCTGGGTTTGTTCAGAATTCTGTTGTGCATAAAACCCATGTTCCAGATTTTCTCATGAAAAATTGCCCCGAGAAGCTCTAAAAAGCCCTGCAGTTCTCGACTGAAAAGTCTTTGCATGTTAGGCTAAACGGCGTTTTTTCACAATTTTGACGTTGTGGGTTGTCTTAGAATCATTTTCCGGACAAAACCCATGTCTCAAAATTTTTGGTGAAAATTATCCTCCAACCGAGGTATTTTAGCATTGTCTAGAGATTTTTAAATACTCTTGAGAAGTTTATTAGGAAGATAGCCGTGATTTCCTGATCCTTGAGGCAGTTTTGAGAAAGCGGTTCAACTAAGTGAATTCAAGACCAAGTGAAGTCTTAATTTGGAGTTTTCATTAGGGCGTACGACAATGAAGCGTTACGCTACAAAAGGAACAGAGATTACTTCATTTACGTAGCCGCCAAAGTCACTCAAATCCCATGACATTATCTTCATAAAAATGGTACCTACGCTGATCTCGAGGTTGTGCAAACTGAGTTTCAGAAGCATGTTTGCGATATCTTGATGGAGGTTCTGATCACATTTTCAGTAATTTCAGCTAGTTTCAAGAAGGCGGCTGAAGATGTTAAAGATGGCATGCATACAGTAAAAGAGGGCGACAAAGAATTGAAGAAGCCAGTTAAATTATATATTTGGACGAAGCGATGAGTCTCTTGGGAAAACGATAGTGGTAGTTGGGCCGAAGTGTTAAATAGGAGTTGACATGGAGTGTCATAGGGTTGGAACACTGCATTCAATTTGAGGGTTGAGAGTCGCAAAAAGCGTGATTAACTTTCATTTCGATCTTAGAGTTCACTTCTTTGCGACAACACATGCTTATCACAAATCCTTGAATTATCGCAACATGCGAGTTAGGGTTAAGTTTCCGATTAAGCACGAAGAGTGGTATCCGGGTAACTGCTTTAAATAGGGCGGTACGTACTTGCACGAATCCCATTAAGGTTATTTGTACTAATTTAAGCGATGGTAGCTTTGATTAAGCATGGTTACTTCATTAGAGGTTTAATAATTAATCATGCATTTGCGAGGCATGGATTAACCTAAAAGATTGTTTTGGGGTTCCACCTTGATGTATATAAATAAACTTTCTCATTTATGTAATTAACTTTTGGCAGAAAAATATATCTTGTACTTCCACCTTGCCTCAATATTGCTCTTTTGGTATTTGTTCATGTGTCTTCGCTATTACGATTAATTGTTATGCCACATAGGGTTTCATGCAATTGTAATGGTGAATTCTTTCTGTCTTGTGCAACTTTACCATTATGTTCAATTGTTATGCCACATAGGGTTTCAAGAGATTGTGATGATAAATCTGTTTTGTGTATCTTTACCATTGTGATCAATTGTTATGCCACATAGGGTTTCAAGAGGTTGTGATGATAAATCTGTTTTGTGAATCTTTTATCATTATGATCAAGTGTTATGCCACATAGGGTTTCGTGAGATTGTGATGATAAATCTGTTTTGTAAGTCTTTACTATTTTGATCAAGTGTTATGCCACATAGGGTTTCATAAGATTGTCATGGTAGATTCTTAAATCTGTTTTGTGCCCAATAAACTTCTGGTGCGATAGATCGCCACCCTTGCCTTCAAGTAGAGGGAATCCTAAACTTCGTTTATCGTCCAGATAGTCAAACCACTCCATTTTCCTCATGCTCGTTTCTTGGGAAATTGGATGGAGCCATAAGTGGAATGGCTTGGTTGTAGTTAATGATCTCACGAGGCAGAAAATCCTGCTTCTGGCGTTCTTGGTTTTTCTTAACCTTGTGCCTCTTCAAGGAACAAAGATGGAACTTAGATTACTTTTTCTTTCCATGCATTCGGCTGTAGGGAGCTTCCCCTCCTAATTTGAAGAGCACTCATTGCGTAGTGTACATAGCTGTCCGTACAAACCTGCACTCCAGAGGTGTTAGATTTTACGCCAACACTTCTCAACATCAGACCCTTTCATCCGAATTTGAAAGTAGCCCAACCTCAAATCAATCTTTGAAAAGAACTTGGCTCCATGTAGCTCATCAATGAGCTCATCTATCCTCGGAATGGGCTATCGATTTTTTATGGTGCTTCGATTCAAAGCACGATAATCCACACACATGCAAATGGTACCATCCTTCTTCACAAGAACAACTGCTGAAGCAAAGGGACTCTTACTTGGACGAATGAAGCCCATCTCCAAGTGTTCCTTAATTTTTTTTTAGTCTCATCCTTCTGCTTCTTAGGGTACCGATATGGAGTTGTGATAACTGGCTTAGCCCTTTCCTTGAGTTCTATGACATGCTCTGAACCCCGTTCAGGAGGTGGCCCAGGAGCTAGATCAGCAAACACCTTGCTCTTCTTAGTGAGTAAAGACTGAATATTAGGAGGATAGTCCCTCTTTGTTTCAACCGGACTAGCTAGAAGAATCATACATTTCGCAGCCCACTCAACTTGATCATGCCAAATCAGCCTTGCCATTCTCTTGAATGACACAATCCGAGGACTGCCATTGGACATTCCTCTTAGCACCACCTTCTTCCCATTTGATTGAAACTTGAGCTCTATGGTTTGCAAATTTAGAGAGATTTCTCCGAGTGAACGTAGCCATTGAATGCCTAGGACGACATCTGTATCTCCAATGTTGACCACATAGATGTCATCCTTGACTTCATAGTTGCCCAATTGCATAGACATGTTTGAAATCTTCTTGGTGCAAGAAATGTGAAACCCATCAGCAACCATGACCTTGAAGCCTTCAAAATCTTCTGTTTGAAGCCCTTTTTTTGCCGCTACAACTTCATCAATGAAGTTATGCGTTGCTCCAGTGTCAATCAAAGCAACTATTCGCTGCCCCTTAATCATCCCTCAAACTTTGAAGGATTCATTTTTTTTGAAAGCTCGAAAGTTGAGCCAAAGTACCCCCACTTCCTTTTTCATCTTCAGACTCTTCTGGAGCTCTTTCTACTTCGCTGTCATCAAAATTAGACTACTGGTCTAAAAAATTAGAATTACTTTCTTCAGCTGAATAGTATTCAATTTGATGAATTTTGACTCCCTTTGGGAAAACATGATCTTTGGACCATTTTTCTCTACAACGGAAACATAACCCCTTTCTTCGGAGTTCATTGAGTGTCTCTGGATCCAGCCTTGTGACATGAGTTTTATGCTGTTTGAACTCCTTATGGTGAGGTCTTTTTCCTTTATCTTTTTTGTGAAATGATGGCTTGGATTGGAATTTTTCTTTAGGAGCAGCCCACTCCATATTTCTTTCTTTCTTCATTGCCTCTTGTAAGGAGGGTGGATCAAAAGCTTTAATCCAACCCTTGAGTGGCTCCATCAACCCTTCACTGAATAGAATCACCAAACGCCTCTCAGTGATTCCTGTGACCATGACTGAAAGTCTCTGAAACTCAGCTATGTAGGCATCAACTGTGCCATATTGTCTAAGCTGTGCCAACTCTCTGAAATGCACTTCTGGATCCTTTTTCTCGAATCTCTCTATGAGTCTATTGGTGAACTCATCATAGGTAGTGATAGAACGATGACCCAAGGTGACAAGGCCATGGTACCACCACTCGTGCGCCACCCCATTTAGGTGTAGCGTAGCAAACTTAATTGCCTCCTCTTCTGCCATGGGTCTAAGAGCTAGATAGTTGTCTAACTTCTGTATCCAAGCTCTAGCTGAATTGTTGTCTATTCCATCAAAATGTGGAAGCGTAACCTTGTTGATAGCTTGATGCAAGTCCCTCTGTACTGCCATTCCCCTTTGTTCAGAATGTCTTCCTTGCCCTCTATTCTTCCTCTTATGATCCACAAAGTCATTGTAAGACATGTCTAGCTTGATTTCATCAGGAAGAGAATCATACTTAGCACGGTTGATTCTCAACTGTTCCACAAATGATGCATTTTCTTCCAGATCAGGTTGAGGATTTACTGGTACCAAAAAGGTAGGTTTAAACGGCCTGGACGATATGTATGTGCTATTTGAAGTAGGCTGAGTTGCATGTCCATTATGCGGGTTGGAGGCATTGTGTTCTCCCATATGCCCTGGATTGTTCTGTGGAATTGGGTTTTGACCCATTTTCCCCGTCATGAAAGATACCATATCCATTAAGGCATCCATCTTCCTCTCAAACCTTTGTCCTGGACTAGGCGTTCTTTCTCTACTCTTCCCATTGTCATTTCTGTTGCCAGAACTCCTCTCATTACCATCCGATGTCCTCTCATTATCCCCCATTTCTGTTTCCTGAGAAGACTCCCAATGAGCCCTCAAAACCTCTGATGCTGTCTGACCTTCTGGAACCTGATGCCACTGAAACTGACTTGTAGCCTTCTTGTCTTCCCTTGCTAAGTATCTTTTTTCTCTATCACTCACAGAAGGTTTGTTTTACAGGATGGCAGGATGCGTGGCTCTGATACCACTAAAATATACCGAACCAAGTTTTTTCAATTTTTGATTACAATGAGCAATGCAACAGACATCTGTTTAGGGTTAGCACTTAAACCAAAACGATGCGGAATTCAACTCTAACCAAGAATGTACACCAGGATCCCGAAGTTGGGCAAGGTGTGAGCATATGGTCAGAAGATCTCAATGCAATGCTAATAAAAAGAACTCTAACCAAGAATGCGCCGGATGACGACGAGCATATGGTCAGAGGGTCTTAATGCAATGCTGATAAAAAGAACTCTAACCAAGAATGCACCGAATGACGACAAACATGTGGTCAAAGGATCCCTACCAACTACTATGCTGAAAGTAAACTCGACGCCAAGAATGTGCTTTCCAACCCAAGCTGGGAATGGAGCTACCATATGGCGGAGATTCTAATGAGCTACAATGCAATATTCAAGTAAGATAGG
>VDFB02100133.1:0-13720 GCA_007258455.2 Sequoia sempervirens | reverse complement strand
GATTTGTCATCATTATGGGTCCTTTCATTCTTCATCTATTGTTGCTTATAGATTTTGGAGTTGATCCAGTATGTGAGTTTCCAGTGTTCCTTAGCATCGAGTCTGCTATTGCATTTGTGATTCTGATATGGTATTTTGCAAACAGAACTATCTTTCCTTGCTTGCCGGATTTGGGGTTCCAGTGTTGCTTCATCAGAGTTCTTCCAGTGCTTCTTCGCAATAGTTCATCTCTCTGAGGGGGGGTTTTTCCCACTGGGTTTTCTCTCTCTTTGCATTTTTAAATGAGTACCTAATTAGGCCTTGTTTCCGGGACTCATATTTGCATAATAATCTGCTTCTCCCTAAGTTGCACTTATGGGGGGGTGTTGGTGTAATTAATATTTAATTACACACATTTGCATAAGTTTACTTAGGCATATTTAATTCCTAAGTTATAGGATCTTATCTTTTATTTCTTTGATTTTATCTTGTTGCTCAAGATAAGATTAGGTTTACATGTTTTCTTTTATAAAAGAAAAATTATCTCTTTGTACATTTAGTACTCTGAATATATCAAATTACATGTTTTTATGCAACCTCTTTGTTTTTGTTTTTCTCTTTGTGGAAGGTCATTTTTGGTTTGCAATCAGATCTTGGTTTCTAAATACATACTACCTTGAATGCCAAAACAACCATGCCTAATTGTGACTTTGGATTTGTTATAGTTTTTGTTGACTGGACATTTATTTCATTTTTTCTTTTGTAGTGTTTGTCACATCAAAAGATCTTTTCCTTTCTACTCTTATTGCTTTGTTGTTTGTTTAACTGTTATATATTAAGACAATGAAGTATAACTTATAATGTTTTAACAAAACAAATATAAGCATTTTCTTTTGTATTCTTTATGTTGCTTATAGTTTGTTTTTCTTTAAGTATATGTTCTTTTGGTTATATATTATGTCTTCCTATTTAAAAATGTATCGTAAGATTTACAACCTGCTCTTTTATATGTTTGTGGACATGGTTGTATGCATGTATACATTTACATATGTATATACATAAATATACATGCATGTATCAAATTTTAGTGCATATAACTTCATACAAATGTGTGTAGATATATGTGTCTATAATGGATATGTATCTGTGTATGCATGAAAAGTTCAATATTTAGAGGTATCTTTGAGTTGGTTTTAATAAAATGTTGTTCTAATCTCGTTTTCAATGTTCTTAGTGCATACAACATCTTAATAGAGTTTTGTGTAGATATATGTGTCTATGATGTATTTGTATGTGTGAGTGTGTATGTGTGCATATGCATCTAATGCTTCTCAAATGTTATCCCTACTAATTTTCCATGTCTAATCATTATTTCATGTTAGATATGGATATCATATGGTTTTTGGCTATAATGTTTGTTGCGTATGTTGTGTAGCTCAATCTACAACCCAACACTAAACAATGCCTTATTGAAAATAACATAAACTACTCAATTACTTCTAAGGTAAGTTTTAAATGCAAGGTATTATTACAACTATCACCAATATATGGAGCCCATACATGAAACAATGTTGCCATGACAAGCTGTACCAAGTGATGTTTGTTTCCTCTTCCTAGGAAACATACACATATATGTGCATTTAAACTTATCTATGTTCATTTCACATGTATTGAAAACTTTGGGTGTGCATATGTATGTATGTCATTTGCAAAAACAATCGTCATTGTGGTGGCTCACAATATTCATAGTAGCTAAAGCTATAGAACAATAGTCAACAATGCCTTATGGAAAGTAACATAAACTGTTCAATTGCTTTGCTAACTTGAGAACTCTAAATATTATTGTGGCCATTGGTAGTGTATGGATAGCATATATGAAACAATGTTGTGATTGGTCTGTTTTATTGCTTTGCAACCATCACCTCTATATGGAAATAATAAATGAAATAATATTTATTTCTTTGTAATGATTGCCTCTATATGGAAACTTTTAGTCAATAGGCTATATGTGTGAACTTTGGATGGAATTTTCGTCAACCTTACCAGTTTTAAAGCTGTTGGGCAACAATCAACATGCATATATATTTTCATATGCTTCCACATTCATATATATTGGTGTATAGTTTTTTTTCCACCCGCATCTTTATCAATTTCATGTGTTCAATGGATAGATAGGAATCTATTGATTTGAAATATGTTGCCACAAAAAGGTATGTGCTTCTTCTATTGCATATCATTTTCCTTTTCATGTGTGCAGATATGTATGCATGTCAAATTAGTTGTAAGCAACGTATACTTCTCCCTTTGTTTATCATTTGTAATAACACTTTTCGTTTAAAACCTCGGGAAACATAACAAATATCTTTGAAATTTTTGATAAGGCATTGTTGGGTCTCATTCTGTTGCTATATGTTACTATGATTTTTTTTTGTTTTGTGGATTTTTCCATTTGGGCCACTATTGCAACCAATGTTTTTTTATTTATGGTCCCACTTTTGTGGTGATGGGTTGCAATGCAATAGTAGCAATGTTTGTAAGTAACACCTGCCTCTAAAATCCTCTGAAAACATAGTGAATGTATACACAATTTTCAATAACGCATTGTTGGGTGTCATTCTTTGGGTTTTCGTTGTTGTTCAAGATAGTTTTGAGTGAGGAGGGAAAGCTTCTATGAAGGTGCAAGTGCGATCATCATCTATGGAATTTTTGTGAAGGTGGTTGGAGGTTATTTTGTATTTTTTGTGTGGGGCAATGGTTGCAAAAGAAGTACCAAAGTGTGTTGTGTACTTATAAACTTTAGCTCACACTAACAAACTGATTTACAACCTCCACCAAAAAATCCAATCCATAAATGAAGCAATCTTAGTTTCAACAATAAGCCAGATAAAAAATACCTCATAAAACACAAGATATTAACTATTTTGCAACCATTCACACAAAGCAGTGAAACTTCTCCATAGAAATTCATTGCTACTTCCTATCACATAGCCTTGTCTCTATTCATTGAGATTTGTTTTGACATCTCACAATAGAATGAGTCCCTATGTTTCAATTGAAAGTTGCAATTTTGTTGTTCGAGACCCACATCATGCATTGATTGAAATTGTTTTTGTCAACTTAAACATGTGGTACCTATTCTTCTATGAAGTAATTGGCTTAGGCTTAGGATTTTCAAGTTCTTTCTACACAAAAAATGGGGAGCATCATCCACAACATGTGTCAAATTGCATCTACCCACATATGTTTAAAACCTCGGGATACATAGAGAATATCTATGAAATTTTTGATAGGGCATTGTTGGGTCTTGTTCTATTGCTATGCCTGCTATCAAATCCATGAGAAAGGAGACTAAGGTTCTATGAGCGTACAAGTTTGATCAAGCATTGTTCAACTTTTGTGAAGGTGGTTTGAGGTTATTTTGTGTTTTTTGCATGGGCTGATCATTGCAAAAGCAACAAAAAAAATTCACCTGTGATAATTTTTTACCACCTATTTTGCACAAAAGCTAGTGGGGGATGTGTATTTGAAGCAAGTGATAAGGGGTGTGTATCAAAAAAACCTTTTCCATATTGTTTCATTTGGGGTTTCTATAGGAATTCTCTATGTTTTCCAAGGCTTTAAAAGGAAGCTATTACTTACAGCCATGAAAAATACATGGAAAACATACAACAATTAATGTTGATTCCATTCCACTTGCTCTCTCTATTGACACACCAAACACTTCTAATTTGAAAATAAATCCAAAACAACTAGCCACTTGTAAGCAACAACTACCATGTTCAAACCTTAGAAAACATTGGTCCTACTTTTGACAAGGGTAGGCTTCTGTTAGGCCCCAAGCACAGTTAGCCATTGTGGAATTTATGTGAAGGTTTTTGGGTGTTATTTTGTGTTCTTTGCATGGGGTGATGGTTTCAAAATCTCTAGAAAAGTATTGGTCATGATAATTCTTTGTCCATTTCTTCCAAGCATGAATCTTGTATATAACACTTGAAAATACAATTTATCATTCCAAGAATGTCCCACAAAGTAAACATAGGGATCAATATGTATCAATGTTGTTTTCATCTACTATGACATACATACATATCTATACATAAGGTAAATACATTGTTCACCATTGCAAACAATCATGGCATCAATATTCCATATAACACTCAAAATACAATTTATCATTCCAAAAAAGTGCCAACATGTATCAATCTTCTTTGCATCTACTATGACATACATCCAAATGTGGACATTGCACTATTCATCACTGTGGTCAATGGTTGTGCCTTATTTTGTTGTGTTCCATTTTATATTTGCTATGTCCACAACTGAACACCTCACTTGAACTAGGTTTTTAGGGTTATGTGTAGATCCGCTTTTCTATTTTGCTAGATACTACAAGATACATACCAACAATTACAGTGAACTATAAATCAAACAAGTCGATCATCTCCAACAATAGTGTTCATTTCCATCATCATGAAATGTTGCTTTTCTATATGGTAAGTGTATTGCTTCTCTTTCCCTCTTCATTTCCATGCATATAGAATCTCCAACATTTCTAAATTTGCTTTGTTATCATTTTTAATATGTGAGATGTAATCATGGTATTACATATATTTCCTTATAAATTATACAATTGTATAAATTTCGTAATTTAAATATTGCTTTAAACCAATAAAATTTGTTCGCCTACCAAAGTTCACATTTCCCTTCTATATAGCTATATCCCAGTCAAACCATTTTATATTGTAGCTACAATCTATTTATATACAAGGTGTATAGATCTCCAAAATGTTAAATAGCTTTACAAGTGCATGTTTGCATGGTGTATGGCCTTCACCTACATTTCATCTATATATAATGTAAGGCTATATATCTTTTATTGCATTTCTTATTTCACAACTCCATGTCAATTTATTAAAAATGTATAGCATTGATTCCAACACAACAAATTTTCTTAGGTGCCAAAGCATTGCTTTCACCATTGATCAAAGTGGTGGAAAATTAATGTTTCTGCTCGAGGTTTTGGTGAGAGCCCATGAGGCTCCATGACCCAATATGGTAGGGTGGAGAGCAGTCCTTCCTTTTTTGTGTTCATACTGCAATCAATTGTGTCCACAAGGTATGCCTAGGTTTTATTTAATTACTTAGTTCTACTACATCTGCATTGCAAATTATTTGTTATGAATTCTACAAATCTTTATATTTTATGATTTATTTATTGTCTACCAATGGCATGCATTTATTGCACTAAACTTCACATTATCCTTTCATGTTTGCAACCAGACTGAACCCAAATAATCCTCCTTCATGGATCTTTTCACAACATTAGATCTTGTATAATGTCATCAAGGGCCAAAACATTGCTTTCACCATTGATCACAGTGGTGGAAAATTTATTCTTTTTCTTGGGGGTTTGGTGAGAGCGCATGATGCTCCATGAGCCAATATGGTAGGGTGGAGATTAGGCCTTCTTTTCTTTTCTTCATATTGCATTCTACCATGTGCACGAGGTATGCCTAAATTTTATTTACTTCATTCCTTCCATTATAGGTGCATTGCATATTATGTATTATAAAATATAAAACTCTTGATATCTGCTGATTTATATATTGTCTATCAATTATAGGCGATCACCATACTAAAATTCACATTTTGTCCTTATTCTTGTAGATCATGCTCCAGCCATAATGTGAATTTTGATGATCTTGTATAGAGTCATCAGGGGCGAAAACATTTCTTTCAACATTGATCACAATGGTGGACAATTTTTTTTTTGCTTAGGGCTTCGGTGAGAGTGCATCGTGCTCCATGACCCAATATGGTAGGGTGGAGATCAGACCTTCTTTTCTTGTCTTCATGTTGCATTCTGTGATGTGCACGAGGTGTGGCTATATTTTATTTATTTCATCCCTTCCATTACAAGTGCAATTCATATTATGTATTATAAATTATAAAACTCTTTATATCTCCTGATTTACATATTTTCTATCAATTATAGATGATCACTACACTAAACTTCACATTTTGTTGTTGTAGACACCTAAAATGACCTAGGCCTCCAAGCTTCATTTTTACCACTTTTGTCCTTAGCATAATTATGACACTTTATGTGCCTAACCCATCTTCAACTATTAATTAAATAATTCACAATTATTTAATTAATTCAGGGTCTTCTATTCTTCCTGATTATTAAATAAATAAATCATATTTATTTAATGCGTCACTAATTGTCTAAAGTCAACTTGTAATTAAATAAAGTTCTCATTTTATTTAATTAATCTATGTCATTAATGTCCTCCTGATTATCAAATAAATATATTTTAATATATTTATTTAATGTCACTAATTCCTAAATCCTCTCTTTTAATTAAATAGATTTGTTAATTTATTTAATTAATTAACCACTTCTTCTAAATTAAATAATTATTTTAATTATTTAATTGTTGTATGTGACACTTCTTTATTTTTAAATAAAGCAATTTATTTAAAAATGTCTCACATAGTTAACTGATTCTTCTTTTAGTAATTGATTTCAAAAATCAATCACTCATTGTCTCACAAAATCCATATTTTTGAATTACTTTAATTCAAAATGGTAGCTTTCTTCCAAAAAACAAATAAAGCGAGCAGATTCTTGATTTTATCATATTTGCTTTTATTTTCATATTTTATCTGATTTTTCAAATCTCACAAAGCAGGCTATCTCTATCTTCTTAATTTTGAAAATCTTTATTTTTGAAATTAATTATCTCATCTTTTCTCCACCGCCGATCTAATTTTCTCCTATGACATCTTGATCACTCATTTAAGGATTTTGACCTAACCCTAATTAGGGATTATTGAATTGAATCTTGTCCTCTGATTTTAGGTTTCTATCAAGAGTCAATCTCATCCGTCCGCTCAAAAAGACAATTTTGTTCATAATTTTAGGATCCATCCACTACTTCGTTATTATAGGCATTATAGTCATTTGTTATAATCATTTATTATTGTCATAGGCATAGGCATAATTTTATCAAATCCTTCAAAACTTGCATAGGACAATGGCATAGTCAAATTGCTCACACACTCGATCTGAGGGCATCAAATCATACGCTGCAAATTAGAAGGTGCTATGGAGGTGATTCATGGAAGCTTCACGAATCTGGTATAATCGTTTCATTATTTATTGTTTTCATTGTGCTTCATATCTCTTTGGGTTTATTTCATATGATTTCAATTGATTATCTATTATCTAACCTAAATTTTACCCTTAGTTACATTGGTGAACCCGACGTGAACACGACTTTGTTATTTGCTATTATTTCCGTACGATTTTCGTGTCTTTTCTGTCATTTTTACAGGTACAGGTACGGAGTGACGCGGTCTTTTTTTTAATCGTGACGCATCATATGTGTTGAGACGCATTTGAAGACCCAAACACCGCAATCGCACTGTCAAGCCGCAACCGTAGTCCAGAAAGCCGCAGTTGAAATACCGAGCCGCATTTGACGAACCAAGCGACGCATTCGCTCTGTCGTGACGCATTCACCTGGTAAAGTTCTCTTCTCATTTGCATTCAGATTTTTGAGGTTTTTTCTGTTATTTCTATTTTTTTTAGCACCCTGGTTTTATTTTCTGCATTTTTCCCAGTAGGGGCTGTCGTGTTACTAATCGTGTTTTGCAGCGTGTGGCGGTACGTTCCGTGGGACCAAGACTGGTGGATGAAACTACTAACTTGTGGTTTTGCAGCTACGCTTGTCAAAGACTCATTTCTAAAACAATGTGTTTGTGATTTCTAGTGTAGAAAACACTTCATTTGGTGCTTTTAAAATAGATGCGTGTTTGATTCTATTTGATTGTGCTTGAAGGTGGTAGGTGATTATGTTCTCACCTTGTGAAAACTAGGTGATTAGAAAACCAAACCCATCTTATTTTATGTCACCCTCACGATTTAGTAATCAAAGTATCCTCTCCCCTTGCGCTTTTGAGCGATCCTGGGTGTAAGAGAAACGGTTACTCACTCTAGAACTTGGGCCTGTTCTGGTGGGAAAAAGTACTCACCCCAAGACGACTCAGACCGGTAGCACCCTGACACCGAGGGACTTCCAGCTGGTATATAAAAGTGGGTTCTTGGGGAAAGCCCAAGAATCACTTATGTGGTTCCAACGAAGATCCTAAAGGGACTCTCACCACATGGATCATGCCCCATGAATAGAATTCCCGTATTAAACACCTCTTGTCTTAGTTTCCAACCATTCTATTGGCCATTGGTTGATATAGTGCAAGGTATAGTATCATGCCCAAAGACACTCACTATTGATCCCCTTGAGTAGAGATAGCAATTCTTGGGATGTCATTACCCAAATCCAATTCAATTTGGTGTGCTCGAATCGATGTTAATTTGTCGTGGAGGAGCCAATGCCACCCAAAATTCTAAGCTATCTCGCCGAAGGAAAGAAGCTTATCACCAATCACATAAAGGTAATATATCAAGTATACAAACCCTTGGCCTATTGGCCTTTGGTAGATTGTAATTTGTCTTATGTGCATTGCTTGCCATCTTCAAAACAATTACCTCATGCTTCATGTCAAGTGCTTTCTGGTTTTATCACAGTTCTAAACAAAACATTCAACACCAAACAAATCAAACTTGCCATCAAAATGACAAGAAAATCAATTTTAAACAAAACTGTGTCACATCTGTTGAATCACAATCGATTTTCTGCACCACAATTGCTCTGTTAAACCGCATTTGACATTTAAAATGCCGCATCTGTATGCGTTGCGACGCATTTGAATAATACAGAGCCGCATATGCAAAATCGAGTCGCATCTGACAGTCCAAAATCCGCAATCGCAAAAACAACCCGCATTTGGCAAACTATGACGCATTCACAGCTTCAAACGACGCATTCGCTTGTCATGAATCAAACCCTGAAACAGATCCAAATCTGAGTCCACACTTTGTCAGTATTTTGTCAAACACTGTTTCCAAAGGAATCCTGTCAGAAACTAATTCTGAAATTGCTCAAAACTTTTGTCCATTAGTTTGCATTCTTTACCATAGGTTTCACCATTCATTATTTTTAGGGGCATACATTTGACATTAGTTTGTCCCTAGGCTTCAAGTCATTGCATACTTTGGATTAGATAAATCTCAGCACCAATTCGCAAACGTCATTATTTTCGAAACTAGGTTATCTTGGACTTCATCATCATTATCCTTTTCAGTCATTGTCCCTTTTTGTGAGATTTTTTCCAACTCAAAAGTCTAGTTAGGAAAACTCACTAGTCATATTGGCCTTGTCATCTTGTTATTTTCAGCAAAGTCCTTTAGTAACCAAAATCGAAAACAAAAATTCAGTTTAGAAGTGCTTAGATATCCTTATCTTAAATTGCATTATAGGTTTAGACATTGCATATCTTATTTCCAAAAATCCAAAAAACTTATTCATCTTAGTCGTTATTTTGAACTTAGACTTCACATAGTGTCATCCTTGCATTTAGTTGTCATCTCCATTTTGAGCAATATCATTTTATGGTGGAAACTAGACTCCAAAAACAAAAGAGACAAATGGAAAACTTTCGACAAGACCCCACGTCCACTGTCAACAATCCCACATACGATCCAAACTGGACTTTTGACAATCCATTTGCCAACACAAAGGACCAACCTTTCACGATAACACCATCCTCGTCAAATAGTCCATTTGAACCATTCTTACGTAAGGATGAATATGGTCAAATACTTGAGGAAAACTTAGAGGTAGCGGCACAAGACCCAGAAGCCTCTCAATTCGTTGAAACAATGGTCCTTTACGACAGAGACAGATACTTGGCTATACTCTTGAGTCAAGGAGCCAAATTACCTAAAGGATTCGACATCGACACATTGAGATCAACATCTCCAGACCCTAATGTCAACAACATGCACAATATATCAAATAGTGGACAACCCTCAAACACTACGAACAATACTTTCTTTGACACTACAACGACAGTGCATGCTACTCCCAATGTCCCAAACACCTCCAACTCAATAAACGCAACATCCATTGGAGGATCACAATCATCCACAATGCCCACAACATCCATGACACTGTCACAATCGGCTGGAACCACCTATGGTCCTTCGACAACGTGGGAAAATTATTCAAACGCTCTCTTTATCGCAACGGTAAATTTCACAGGGGCATCATCAAGTCACAACACTCCCCCCTTAACAACCACATCTAGTACCATGAGTACACCTTCGACACACCCTCTCATTGGTATCTCACAAAATCCTTTGGGGGGAAGCAAACATGTATTCATTCAAGGACAACAACAAAATGCGAACACGTCAACACTATCAAATACCATCAAACCCCAAGGGCACAATACGAACATTCCCCTTGCACAAAATCAACAATTCGGACAAGGTAGTCAACAAACACAACCCATGACATCATTCATAAATCAAAACGTTCATGGTCACCATATTCCCCAAATATCAACACAAATGGCTGGGGGACATATTCCAACCTACTCATCCCACATTCATACTCACCAACATACACCCAACCCTAACTTTCAGTACCAACAACACACCAATCCACACACATCATACATGTCACAACAATCCATATCGCCACAATTCACCAATATTCACGCACAACAAACAGGGACCTATGGTATACAAGGCGACCCAACACACGGGACCACAAATGATCTTGTTATGAATGCCTTACAAACACGATTGATGGATGTAGAGAAAACTATCCAAAACATATACGTATTAGGCAAGAAATCAGAAATATCATATGATCTAAACGTATACCCATTCGACATGAGCTTATACATGCCTCTGTTTCCTCCAAGATATGTGTCACCCAATTTCACAAAATATAGAGGCAAGACAAACCCCATTGAACATGTTCGTGAGTTTGCAACTAATTGTATGGACATCGCTTATGAACAAACATACTTGATGAGACTTTTCTCTAAAAGTCTAGCAGGTCCTTCCCTTAAATGGTTTTCCACTCAAAAGGATATCCAAACATGGGATGAGCTTAAAAGAAAATTCATAAAAAATTACGCATACAACATTGACATGGATACCTCTATCACTAGCTTGTGCAATCTCACGCAAGAGGATGCTGGTGAGACTTTCATCCCATTCTTTCAGAAATGGAGAAGTCTAGCTAGTCAATGTCATATTGATATACCCGAAAGGGAAAAGGTCGACATGTTCGTGCAAACACTTCTTGGGCCCCTAAAATATGCATTGCAAGTACATTGTTGAAAAAACTTCACAGACTTAGTTGAAAAAGGGGCCCAGATTGAGAAATCCCTTATCGCAAAGGGAGAACTAAGGTACGGTCCCAAAAACACAAACATCAATCCACCCGCCAACAAAAAAAAATATTGGGTTAAAAATAAACACGTTACAAATGATGGTGTTGTTGATGCCAAGACTGCAAACATCGTGGGTCCTATACTGGCCCTTAAAGGGGTTCAACAACAAAACAAACCAACAACGACATTGACACCTCCTTCCAATGTCCCTTCAAACAACCAAAGTGGTCAAAACAATCAAGGACAATACCGTCAAATGAGACAATTTCCTAGAGGTCGCACATACACTTCTTTGGGTGAACCCATTGAGGAAGTCCTCAAGAAATGCATTCAGACTAGCGTCATCACACTTTAGGAACCAAAACCATATGACCTAGGACAATTCAAACTAGCATGGTGGGACGATAATGCATTCTGCGATTATCATCATACAAAAGGACATAAAACCTCTAACTGTCAACAATTGAAAAATATAGTACAAGATCTTATCAAAAGCCGCATCATTGAAGTAGGTGGATCTCAATTCGCCTCTAATTCAGATCATACTATCCATAAGAACCCACTGCAAGATGATGGTTCTCATAATGCTTCCACCTTAGGTCCATAGACAAACAATAATCAAGCTAACTTCACCTGAGCCAAGTACGATTATTCTAGTGGACCAATTATAAATAATGTATGAACTGATGATGAATACATCAACACCATTACGATCAAGAGAGCACCTCAGTGTAATGTTATTACTCGAAGTGGCAAGGTCACCATAGTTGGTCCATCTCCCTCTAGGCAACCCAAAATTACCATACCTGGCCCATCTGCTAAACAAACAAGACCCACCCCAACCACCAAGCAAGGGCAACCCAAAAGTTAGTTCAACCTTATTGACTAGCTAGGAAAAACTCCTGCGCAAATCTTTATACTTGAGTTGCTTCGTATCTCTCCTGCGCACAAGGATATACTAGATAAAACCCTAAAAGAGTCGTCGGTCCCCAAGGACATTGATGTCAATTAGTTTGAGACCATGGTGGGATATCTCACTATGCCTCACCATGTCACCTTCTCGGATCAAGAATATTCATCACCTAAAACCAACCACAACGATGCCTTGCATATAGAAACATTTGTTCACAAACACAAAGTCAGATGGGTTTTAGTAGATGGCAGAGCAGGATTGAACATATGCTCCCTCAAATTGGTTAAGGCTCTAAGATTCTCCGATGCATGCATAGACACAACAAAGAGTATAGTGATCAAAGCATATGATGACGAAGAACACCCTTCACGTGGTGTTATCTCGCTCCCTATCAGAGTGGGACCAATCATTGTAGACACAACCTTCCAGGTCCTGGATTTGGAATTACCATACAATATCTTGCTCGGCTGTCCATGGATACATGCCTTAAAAGCTGTTCCATCCACATATCACCAATGCCTAAAGTTTCCATTTAACAGCACATAAATAGCCATATACGGAGACCCTGACCCTTTCCAATATTGTACAAACTTAAGGGGTATCTCTGAAAACTGAGTACCTATTAACCGAGAAGCACCTGGCTCCTCATCATCCAAATACATCGACCCATCCGCACTCACACCATCTTGCACATCTGCTCCATCCACGTCTTCCACCATACCACCACCTTCCACTAGCCCTAAGGCTGAATCCACTGTCAAAATCTAGGACCGCAGCTACGAAGAATTCAAACTGTACACAGCATATAGCATAACAACAATACCCAAGTCGCCATAGGTCTACAGTAGGCCATGTTTCAGAATGGAACCCCAAATTATTTTTAAGGTTCCACCAAAAACAGTTTTCATCAAATGGGGGGACATGAGTAATGAAGACCTTGCTGACATCACAGGATGGATCTATAAGGATACTATCACACTACCCCCATTACCAGTTCAAAAATATGGCAAGGGTTATGATATAATGAAGGCTAAGGGCTACGATTGTACTAGTGGCCTGGGCAGAAATAAATCAGGATGAAGGGAGCCCATTGAACCTTTCAAAATGCCAAAGTATCTTGGATTAGGGTTTGGATTGCCCGACTATGATGATCGATGTACCTCTGGACTTTCAAGTGAGCGAGTACATGCTTCGGATAGTGTCGAGACTACTAGGGAGACCCTCACCGAAACTGACTCCCAAGAGTGGGAATTTGGCTCAGAATGATCCCTAAGTGACTGTTGCCTAGATGATTTGTTTGTTGAAGAAGGGGAACTGACCTTTGAACAAAGATTTTGGAAAAAATTTAAAATTGATCAGGCACCCAATAGTCAAACTCCCATTACCACCCCCCATGATTTACAAACCCCACTATCTGAATCCTATCAGTCCAACCCATCCAAACTACCAAATGACATTGATAATCATGACTCTAGGTCCTTCACCCCTTATTTCGACAATGAATATGAGACA
>VDFB02100132.1:0-12017 GCA_007258455.2 Sequoia sempervirens | reverse complement strand
GGGGACATGGTCTATTTGAGGCTTCAGCCATATAGACAATCTTCTCTCAAGAAGAGTGGTGCAAAAAAGTTGAATCCACGCTTTTATGGTCCTTTCAAAATCACCAAAAGGATTGGTGAAGTTGCTTATGAGTTGGAACTTCCAGCTGAAAGCAAAATACATAATGTTTTTCATGTGTCCCGCCTCAAGAAGGCAATTGGACACAATGTGGTAGCTACATCAGAATTACCTCCATTGGATGAGGAAGGTCATTTAGTGTTGATTCCAGAAGAGATCCTTGACACTAGCGAACGTTCTTTGAGAAGAAGGACAATCAAAGAATATTTGGTGAGATGGAGGAATTTGCCTATTGAAGATGCTACGTGGGAAGGTGAACAGATTTTGTTGCATCCATCTTTGCAGTTGCTTGGGGACAAGCAATTTCGAGGAGGGCGGACTGTAATGTGCCCTTCTCATCAGTGATCAGCTTTGCAGTTCTTCAGTCTATTCCGGAACCCGTAGACTGAGATGAGGTGAAAATTAGGGTTTCTTGGGCTTGGTTTTCTGTGGCATTCATATTATTTACTATTTTTAGTAAATGCTAATTGTGGCAGTTGCAGTTGTCTATTCTTAATCCTTAGCAGTGGAGCAGTGTTATATTTTGGTTTGGTCTTCAGTTGGCAAAAATATTAAATTAATGGCATTTTATTCTATTTCACTGTTGACCCCCACCTTGGCCTAAGGAGTTAACATTAAGTTGTTTTAAAGTGGGGCCGTGAAGGGTACGCCCTCATCAAAAGATTAATTAATCTTTATTCAAATATTTCTTTATCTTGAAAGTGGACGCCACTTTTATTATTTTGAATAAAGTGCAATTTGTGAAGGCCTTTTGGGACGCCACTTGAGAAGTTGATTGGTCTTGAGAATTGGAGGAGTCTCTTGTGTCTTTTGAGCTGCTTCTCAGGCGTTTGAAGAGTCTTGTTGAGTTCTTATTTATTGAAGGTCTTGGCTCCAGCATTATTATCCATCAATTACCTTACTGTTATGCTGTCAAAATGACTATGGACATTTTGCTATTGCTTCGAGGATGCTACCTCCTAGCCCCTTCCCAATTTCGTGTTTGAAATACAACACCTAGTTGGAACATTGCTGCTTCTCACATCAGACTAGCAGATTGAGCAACAAAGGTTGAGAATTTTGGAGAATTTTACAGTTTTGAATTTCCTGGTTTTGCTATAGCTGAAGCTATTTTCTGTTCATAGCTTGTGGAGTGATTTTATTTCAGTTCTGGGTGTTTGAGCAATCTGATTGTTGACTTGAGGCGCCAACTTCCACCAAAAATCAGATTTTAAATTGAAGTTGTTGATTTTATAATGCAAAATCGATTTTCTCAAGGGGCCGTACTTTTTCATTGCATTGGGAATTGTGCCAGAAATAAATGAAGGCGATTTGCTGCTGTTTCTCCCTCCTGGTTTGGTCGCCTATCTTCTGAGATGCATTTGCAACAAACTTCAATCAATTTGGAGGTGAAATGAGTGAGTTATGAGTTTTTTACTGTTTTCCAGTTTGCTGTTCTAAATTTCCAGAACTCAGGAATTTGCATCAGATTTATCAGTCTCCAGTTTAATCACTTTTTCAGTCATTGGAAAGCAAAGAACATTGTTAGAATTCATTCTGATATCCATATCTCACTTCTCTATCATTGTAATTCATTTATTTGCAGTCATGTTGAAATTGTAAGGTTCTGATTAGTAGTACTAATCTAACCGTTATTATTGCTGCAACTATTTGATTTAATTCTCATTAAAGTCCCCTGGATGGTTTACCGCCAGTGTGGTTAAAATTGTTTGTAAATCTTGTACCCACTTAAGTGGTGAATCCCCACAGTTCTGTGGATGCCCGCAGCAGCGGATGAATTGCTTTAATTTGTAATCTTTTCCCCCCACTGTTTGGTGGTAGCGTGGAATTGTTCTCATGGCTGGTTATCCGCCTAATAGTTCATAATTTCAATTTTTAGACTCCGTCATATGTTAGCACCTCGCCCTCTGTGGGATCTTGAGTGCACATTCTTGACATTGAGTAGTTCTACTCTTCAAGTTCAGTTTCTTCAGTTCAAGCTTCAGTATCTTCCATTCAAGTTCAGATTTTAATTTGAGGCTAACGCTAATCATATCATCTATTGCTGGTTATTTTGTGTTATTCCTTCGAAAAAATTGGTTAGCATATTTCAAATATCTTGAAGGCGTTGGAATTTCCTAAGGCGTGGTGAAGTGATATAGTTGAGGGTGGTGGAAGTAAAATGCTATATGCGCCTAGGGAGATGGGAGTCATAAGGTGTTAAGAATATTTTCTAAGGCATATGCTAGGCGTGATTTTCTTCAAGTGTGATACGCCTAGGGTGGTGAAGTGATGTGTGGTGGAAAATATTTGAAGGTGGTGGAAATAAGATGAAATGTACAAGGCGCCTCCGATAATAAAATTCTTCCAAATGAAGTTGATTAATATTTTTTTTTTTTTTTTTCTTCTCACTGGCAGATGATAAAAATAATTTTCTAAGGCAAATTGTTTCCTTCTTGGAAAATACGCCTAGAGCCCCAAGATGATAAAATTTCTCCGTAAGGCAAGAACAACTTTTCTCGGTGATGGAGTCAGAAATGCAAGATGAATTCAAGTTCTTCAGTTTGGAGCAACGCAGAGTGATCACGGGCGAAGAATCAATTTAAAATGGTGAAAATAATATTTTCTAAGGTTCAAAATTCGAAAAATTAAATGAACCTGTTCGTTGGGTACCCATGGATTCGAGGCGTTCTGAAGAAAATTTGCTTTTGGGTACTGAACATTTGCGATGATGAATGGATTTCCAAGTCTTTCAAACTTCGCCGACACTTTTTCAGTGAGGAATTTAATCAGTGCTCAAATTGTGAATTTTCCTAAGGGAGAATTTTAAATTTTCTAAGGCAAAAACGAATAAAATGTGCTTTCAAGATGAATTTTCTTCGAATGATGAGTTCAAGCGAAATTGCTTAGATAATTTTGATTAAATTCTCCGAGGATGAATTTTCAGGCTTGAGAGAAGAAATTGAAATTGATTTCGATATGAGAACTCATGGTGGTAAAAAAAAAAAATGATGAATTAAATTAAATTTACCCCAAGCAAAATCCAAAGCATGGATCAAAGTCAAGTTTCTAGAAGAATAAGATTCTGACGGAGACAAATTAACCGAAGCCACCAGGAGAGGAAAAATTCAATTCTTGGAAGTGGAGTAGTGGAGTTTAATGGCACTGGCTAAAATTAACTTCTTCTAGAATTCAAGTTTTGGCTATAAAATGAAGATGTTTTTCACTTGTTTTCACAGCTGAAGAAGGCGAACTTGCTCTGAGAGTGAAGTGTTGCAGTGAACTGTTGCTGGAGAGCTTGAAGGAATTTGAATTTTGCTGAGAAGTTGAGTTTGCTGAAGAGGCGCACTTGAGAGTTGATTAAATTTGCAGTTAAGGGAGGTACGCCTTAAGTTGCTGAGAAGTAATTGCTAAAGTCAAGAAGTGCTCACTTGCTGGTTGGAAAAGGTACGCCCTTGCTGATTTAAGGAAATTGTTAAAAGCTTGAGAGGTACGACTTTGCCAAGTTTAATTTGTTGCTGGAGCTTAGTTGCCAGTTGAAGGGACGCCTTGAGGTGAAGTAAGTTGCTGAAGTACGAACTTGCTAGTTTGTTGAAGTTGCTGATTGCTGATACGAAATAGTTGAAGTTGCTGATTGCTGATAGTGAAGTAAAGTCATCAAAGCTCACTTAGAAACCTGTTCTAAGTGTTGGAATTCGAATTTATTCAAGAGAAGAAGCTGAGGTTTGCAAACAAGAAAGTTATTGCAGCTTCTAAAGTCGATTGCAGCCCCTATACAATGCCTTATTTTATTAAACTTAATTCTTTGATGAATGTTTGTTATGTTGCAGATGGCTGAAGCAAGGACAACCGAAAAGGACAATGGTGCCTCAAGACAGGCTATGATCAAGAAGCTCAGCAAAACATTCATGCCGGAGTCGAAGTTCATTTCAAAGCTGGGCAAGTTGACGGACACTAATTTGGGCTCTATCAACCTGGAGACCTTCAAGAACAGGCTGTTTGGAATTGGGAGTCATCGGGCCGGTCCTTACATACAACATGTCCGGGTGGTTATATGCAAAGTACTGCTGGTTTTCATGACCTTCTCGGTCAGATGTGGGTGCACTAATTGCTTTCTGAAGAAGGAACCTGCCGTCGATCATGTCACTGATGGCCAAATTAGCACCAACTACTCCGGCAGCCATTGGTGAAGCTTCCGGGATCCAGGTGCAAATATGATCTACAAGTCCAGGGAGCGAGCGGAGCGGATGTATGCTTCTGCTTTCGAGAGGTGCATGGATACAATTAACACTCACTGGATGAGCACTCCAAAGCCATCTCGTGCGAAGTTGCCAAAGCAGATCATAAGCGGACACAGAAACAAGAATCGTAGATCTTATGGCGTCTTTGAAGCGGGGTTGGTGGTTACTTACAGTCCACCATTTTTCACCCAGCCTTGGATGTTTTATTACATCAACACGGGTGCTAGAAGGAAAGTTGTATCAATTGGGTACGAGATGATCAGCGATAATATACATGGCGACTCTGAATTTCAGGAGGGACTAAAGCGTTTTACGGTCTTACGCCTTATTTACATGTTGGCCACGAATGGCGAGGTATAGAGGGGATTTCTTATAAAGAGCACATTGGATCGGCCCTCGTGAATTCGAATGTAGAGGCATGTACACAGTTGCACCTGTCAAGCACAACCTACTACAAACGTGTCAACGACTCATTCACCATGTATATCACGAGGCTGCTTCAGGAGCGGTTACACCACAGAATCTCTAGAGATGCCCAGGAGTTGATCGAAAGGTATGGGTGCTGGTTTATTCAATTTCCGAGATTTTCTTGCATTAGGCTGCAAGGATTTTCTTCATACCCATATAGGTTGCCAAAGTACCCAACAGATAAGATATTGATGCTAGAGATATCTAGACAATTGCTTGCCTTTGACAAAATCCAAAAGAAGAAGAAGAAAGGAGGGATAGAGTTTCCAATTGTGATGGGCAACTCGGATGAGGTGTGTCCTTCGATACAGACAGCAAGAGAAGCTGAAAGTGAGCTTCAGTTTTATCACTTCTCATATCATACAAGCCGACAGCACTACGACCCACACCATAACATCAATTGGGTTCTGTTATCCTAAATTTTTAACTCGTTTCAAAATTTAGGTAACCAATCAAAATTTTCTTAAAACTTGAGATTTTTCTTCTCTAAGGCACGCATTACAAGGTGAAAAATGTGGCAAATCTCTGTTTTAGGTTGATTAACCTTTGGGCTACTCTTTTTCCCCTTTACGTTTCCGTTTTCATCGATTTCTGAGTTGTTTTTGGTGTCTTTTTCATCAAATTCGGGTTTTCAGAGCAACTCAGCAAATAGGGAAATTTAGACTCCAAAGCAAAATTGTTAAAGTGTCTCAAAAACCCGAAATTGCTTAAGTGCTTAAAAAACCCGATTTTTGTTAAGGTCTTTGTATTTTGACAAAAAGCAAAATTGTTAAAATGTTTCAAAAACCCGATTTTTCTTTAATGACTTGAAAAGTCCGATTTTTTTCATAAGTGTTCATTTTTGTTAAAATGAAAATTGCTTTTTGGTCTAAAAAGTGCGAATTGGTTTAAAGTGAAATTGTTATTTGGCTTGAAAAACCCGATTTTGTAAAAAAAAGGCATGTAAAGACTTCTTGAAAGCCCGATTTATGTTTTTCATGTCATTTTGCATTGTAAAGAGCTTCTTAAAAACCCGATTCTTCTCAAATTCGAGCTGGTTGAATTCTTCGCATTTATTTCCCCATTTCATGGAGATTTTGTCGATTATAATGCTCAAAATTCGGATATTTTCCAGTAAATAGCCATTGTTCTCTTTATTTCTGCACGCGTCTAGGGTTTTCTCTCTGAAATTTCTCATTTACAACTCACTTCAGGTATGATTCGCACTTATCTCTCTTTCTTTCAATGTTTTACTGTCATTTATATGCGTTTTATTTTATTATCAATATCATTGTCTTCTACATTCCACGTTTTAGATTTTTATGTATGTTACAAAACGCTTTTTTTTATTTTCTACGTTTTTTTTTTCTTCTTTTTTACTGCCTTTACCAATGCTTATTTATGTATTTTTGTTAGCTTCATCAAAACGCGTTTTTCTTACTGGTTTTCATTATTTTATATGCATTTTTCTTTGTCTGAAAAGTCCGCCTTCATAAAAACGCGTTTTTATTATACATGTTCGTATCATATCTCTTCCATTTCCCTTCATCCCATTTACTATTTCATTTGCCCTCATATATCCTCCACATTTCCGCCTTAAATCTCATGCATAACATATATCTCATCTAAATTCGCCTTTTATTACCAAAACGAGTTTTTCATTATTTTGCTGTTTCAAGCAATAATGTTTCAAATTCGTTCCATTACCATATGTTCTCCATCTCACTAAAATTTTGCCTTCCATTTCATTTCATATATCTTCATACTTCCATCTAAAAATGCTTCATATGATGAAAACGCATTTTTTCCATTTCGCCATCCGTTTCCAGCAATAAACTTTCATATACCATGCTCATTCCTTTCACTTCATTTCGCCACTTCAAACATCCATTATCATTTTCCAGAATAAAAAATTCACTTTGTCTCTCATTTCGGATTTTTAGCCCAAAAATACAATTTCGGGATTCGCAGCTGAAATAACAATTTTTAAAATTGCAAAAAGCAAAAATTGTTAAACTTCTGAAAAATCCCGATTGCCTTTGTGAAAATTGTCAAAGCTCTTCAAAATCCCGAAATTGCAAAAAGCAGAAATTGTTAAAGTGTCAAAAAGTTCCGAAATTGCCGAAGTCATTCAAAAACCCGAATTGCCTTAAAAAGCACAAAAGTTGACCTTTTTGGACGAAATTCCAAATCCAAACCAAAGATCTCTTTTGTCTTGCCGTTTCAAAGAGACATGCTGTTTTTGACTTCCACCCTTCCATTGATTTCGAATTCATCTTCATTCGCCTTCCATCTTTCTTCCAAAGTCCATTTCATTATTCTAGGGTTTGAGTTTCGCCATGTCCACTCACGTTGATGCTGATGATGTTCTGACCTTATGGGGTTTTCACCGCAGTCTTGCAGATTCCTGTTCGATGACAGACGAGCCAACTTCTCCAGCAGGCAAAAAGATGAAATATAAGTTTGATAAATATCAGAATGAGATTTCTCCATCTCACGTCGTTTCAAATATCGACGAAATCAAAGACACAGAAATAGGGCACATTGATATGTCCGAATTTCTTGAAAGAGCTGAGAAATCTACATCTTCTGATATGCAAAAGTTGCTGAGAAGTCATATTTAAGTCATATTCATCTGGTGGCTTCTTTTCCTGTTGCTGCCCTTGAACCAGAATTCGTCCTTGCATGTGCAGCACGCTTTGATAGACAATCCAGAACAATAAAGGATGATGATGGTAACGTAGTTATCAGACTTGATGCTGAAACAATCAATAGGGTTTTCAGAGTACCTGATGCAACTACTTATTCAGAGATTTCATTGAAGAGTGCTCACAGACATTTTGAGCAGAAAAAGAGTGATTGTATTAAACATATCAACTCTAAATGGCTTCTAAAATCACGACCTTGTGTGACCCGTATGCCCAAGTTGTATCGGTCTGATTTTATAGAAGAAATAAATGATATGATCACTCTTCTCAGCAGAATTGCAGGGTTGAAAGTTTCTAGTGTGTTTGAAAACTGGATGTATAAGTTCATAGTAGTTGTTAGAAAAGCACAACACCCAATATTCTGGGGAGAAATAATTAGTGACTGTTTGTGTGAGCAACTTGCACAGGTTCCTACCACCCTTACCTTCTATATGAATTCATATTTGGTTTATATAGCAGCCTCCTTGAGGCATTTTCCAGGCCTATCTCCTGAAGGTGACAGATCGTTGGTGCCTGTATGGAAATATTATGACCAGCTGACTTTTATTCCAAGTCGAGCGCATTATAGAAGGGTTCAAGATGCCTTCTTTGGTTATTTTATGTGTTTGTTTGATAAAGAGTTGGTAAATAACAGGATATCTGAGGCGGCTTGGAATAAGGTAAATCAATATGGCTGCTTGTTTCTTCAATTTCCAACATTCACCTATATGAGAGTTGGCTGCTTTGAAGACCAACCTTATATGCTTCCAAGATATCCGACTGATAAGATCATTCTGATGGAGCTGGGAAGGCAGTTAATGGCAGTTCATTCACGTCAAGCTATACAACATAAGCCTGGAATTGGTATTTCTTCACATAATCCATTGGTAATCGGCAGGTATTCTTTGACAACTTCTTCAAGAGCCAAAGCAATGGAAACTGAACTTCAGGAGATAACGTTGAAGAGATTCCAAGCTAGGGTGGATTTTGATTACAGAAGGATGAAAAATAAAATAAAAAGAGCCTCCTTCATTCATGTTCATCGCATTGAGGACATTTGGGCAGACCTCCGTACAGAGAAGGATATATACAAAATGGATTATTGCAGGCTAACTTTGGAGCAAATTATTGACCTGAATCTGACTTTAATTCCAGAAGGAGTAATTGATGATAAGCAGATTTTGGATCCTGAGTACGAAGAACAAGGAGTTGCTAATGCTCCCATTCCTGCAATTCAGTGGTCTCAAAAGGAATCCGTCTCTATCTTTGATAGATTTCAATCAGTCTTGGCGAACACCAACTCTTGGCTCAAAAGTATAGGTGTCAAGACTATCAAGATCAAAGTTAGAGCTGAAGATGACCCAGCTGGTCCTAGAGGATTGAAATCAGAAATCAGGGAACAATCCAAAGAAGGAGCTTCTTCTTCAAGTACCAGAATTAAACTGAAGGTAAGCAGAGCTACAGTACAACCGTTGGAAAGGGAAATATCAAAAGGAAAAGAAGTCAATGAGATGCAGATTCAGGTATTAGATCAGCAAGAAGAAGACGAGGTTCTTGAGACCTCTACCATTCTAAGTGAGATAACTCCTCACGTTGAAGCTCCAATACCAGAATTAGTCATATCTTCTATGTCCCTTGTCGACAGTGATGTTGATTCCTTTTCCACCGTTTTTGTTCCTTCTCTTCCACCACAAGAGACTTGTCATCAGTCTTCATCTGTAACGGATACTCCCATGATGAACTTACCTAGTAACTTCAAGAGTATTTTTGATATCAATCCAATCTTTTCAGCCATGTCAGAAACAACTCTTCCAGAAATTGATACGTCTGTAACAAACTTTGATTGTTTCATGGCCAATCCTAGTTGTAATTTGTCTTCTACACAAAACATAGTTGCTGTACAAACCGAGGCACCTCCGAGGATTTTTGTTGTATCACAAACTGAGGCTATTTCTACAGAGACTGCAGTTGCTATTTCAGATGTGACAACCTTGGATCTTCCTCCTTGGTTGAATTCAGTTGCTCCCAAAAGAAAGAAACAAGCAGTGTCTCCTGATATTTTTGATTTCCAAAAATTGAAGAAATCAAAACCAGTAATTGCAAAGAAAGCTAAAACAGTCTCACGGGTTTTTGTTGACAGCAACAGAATGAAATATGCTGAAATTGCAGAGCCCTTAGTTGATAAACCACATGAAGAAATGCAGGTATCTGACTACAGATTCACAAGAGTCGAATTGGGCAAGCAGACTCATGCCAATATGATGCAGGATGCTCAGAGTTCAGTGACAATTCTGACACAAAGCTATAACGAACTCTTAGCTAAAAAGGAAAAGCTCAAAGAAGACAATGCTCAGCTGGTTTCAGTCATTCAAAGGATTACAGGATCATCAGAGGCAGTTGATTCTCTATCTACAGCTCCTCCAAATGAATCAGTTAGACAATTAGAAAGAATTGCGCAAAAGGCTAAAGCAATTGATTCATGGATAACTCAGCTAATTGAGAAAAGCATTCCAATGATTGAGAAGACGTTGCAAGTTCTCAAGAATATCAGAATAGCAAAGATAAAGCTGAATCAAACTTTGGAAGTCTTCAAGCAGAGTTTGGAATCACTTGAGAAGGATTTAAAAATCTGGCATGAGATAGATCAAGTTAAGTTACAAATTCTATGCAGCAATTCAATCTTGCCAAACAGAGAGAAGTACATAGAATTTGAAGAACTTATGACAAATAGATCATTGGTCATTCAAGATCTTATCAAAGATATCCAAGCCACTTTAGAAATGAATGATGAAGTTCAGCAGGATATTCTTTCAAGTTTTGAGAAGATCTCATGTACGGTTTTAAATCAAGAAGATGAATTACTTGAAGCTGATTCAGTTACTTCAGAAATGGCAGCCAGTCTTCGTCAACAAATGGAATCAGAGCAGTTTTCTATGGATTCGATTCAAAAGCTTGTCAATCATCAAACAATCCTTGAGAAAATGCAAACTAATTATGAAGAGCATAGATTGGCAACTATCAGATACTTTGATGTAATTTTGAAGACAGTTGCAGTGGCCAAGAACACGTTGGGTCCAGATCCAAATGAGTTGCAGACCATCATCAGCAAATTCTTATCTTTCAAAGATAGGAATGAAACAGATTGAAAGTTTTAGATTGTTTTATGTAATTTTACTTTCGACAATATATGTGTAAAAACAAATTTTGCAATTGCAAGTGTTCTTTCCTTGCAATTTTCGAAAATGTAATTACATGTAAAATCTTACAAGACAAATCACAATTTGGATTGTAATTTTGAATAAGTCAATCGCAATTAGTTATCGGTTGAGAGATTATCTCAAGTTTGTTGAGATCCTCCCACCTTTTTCTCCAGACCCTCCTCCTATAAATACTTGAGGGGTCTATTGTATTTCTTTATCTTTTTAGCAAGCAAGAAAACTCTGCAGAATTTTGTACTCATAAAGTCTTTGAGCTTTATAGTGGAATATTGTGAATTTTGTAGTAATATTAAGAAGCTGGAATTTCAGACTTTGAGCTGAATCCTTGTTTTATTATATTGTGATTACTTGAGAATTGTTGAAGATTGTTGAAGAGAGATTCGATTTAAATATTTGCAGATTTTGTGCTGTAAATGTGAGAATTGAATTCATAGTTAGTGTTAGAAATAGAGAAGAATTATAAGTCTTTGAGCTCATAGTATTTCTCATCTAGGATAGTAAGTAGATACTTCATAGTCACAGATTTTACGCTGTTTTATGTTGTATATTTCCATAAAGTAATCGTTCTGAAAAAGGTTGATAGGATTTCATTCTTCAAGACTTTGTGCTTATCGAATTGTTTTCCCATCCCGGAGGAAATAACGGAAGTCTTTGTGCTTAAAGGAAACTTTATTTCCTTTCTCTTTATTTCACTGCACAACTGTTGTAATAAGTTTTAGTAACATTAATTGTTTCTTTTCTGTGAAGAGAGAAGAAAATAATATTTCCTGAAACAAGAGGAACGATTGCTGTCCTATCCATATCAATTTTATTTTGTTTAAAGGGGGAGCCTTCCCTAAATTAGGAGAGTTCAAACTCACGTGCTGTGGTTGAAATCTCAATTTTGTACGCTTTCACGAGAATACAAAATTTCCAACCAACAAGTTCTGTCGGAGGAGTTCAAACATAAGGCCACCATAGAAGATTATTGGGCTGATGCAGTTGATGAAATTGAAGTAAGGAAGAGAATGTTCTCTCGGTTGCCGATTACTCTGATCAGGGAGTGTGAGGTTGTTCCAGTTCCGGACCAGGTCAGTGAGGATATGGATGTTGTTCATCCAGATTATGCAGCTGTTCGGGATACTCCACTTCCACCTATAGATTGGTCAGAGCCCGAGGTTGCTGATTTGGATACTCTTTCCATCCCAGTTATGACATTCACCAGGGCATGGGTTGACAGGAGAGTGAACAGATTGAAAAGTAGGTCAATTGCCTTGACTTACAACTTGATGGGAGATCACAGGACGCCCACCACAGGAAGAAAGAAACAGATCACAAGAGGGCCAGAG
>VDFB02100130.1:0-22787 GCA_007258455.2 Sequoia sempervirens | reverse complement strand
CAAGCAAGCTTTATTTCTAAAACTAAAAGAAGATAACATCTAACCACCTAAGAAAGCATGAAAATAGGAAATGCCAACTATTACATTTTATCTTCTTTCTCTTCTTCAAAGAGTAGATAAGAATTGTTCCGAGAATAGAAAGAAAGCGGAAAGAAAGCTTCTAGAAGAAAGTTGCTTTAATTCTATCTTTGGAGATCTTTATTGTTCTGATAAGATAACTCATCTACGGGTATTTTGGGAAATCAAATCCACCATAAAGCTAGAAACTGCTGCTTTATCAGGTGCGTTATACTATCTAAGGCAATATTCTGATTCTCCAAGATCTCCTCGCCTTCTGCGATCAAACTTAGAGAATTTTTCACTTCTTCAGCTGCTTTATGAGTTCTATTCTTGAAAAACATCGCTGCCCCAAAAGATGACTCACCAATTGATAACTTGGCGGCTCTACAACTTTATGCTTCTGACACTTCTTTTGATTTCCAACAGAAGAGTATTGCACAACTCTTTTCCGATAGCTTCCCTTTTTCCTCATGTCACACCTTTTCACACTATTCAACTGAGATGATGAAGTTTTTTGTCCATGGTGTCATTTGAAAAGCACTTCTCAACATCGTCTGGCCTGCGGCTGCGAGATACAATACTGGCTTGGTTCTGAATCCCATGGGAGAGTACTGCATGCTGGAAACCTTGAAGAATGACTGTAAACTTGCCTATATTCAGACAAGTTTTACACACCTAAATTTAGCTTGTTGGTTTTTCTTCTTCAAACGGATGAATTTTTCAAAATTTTCTGAGATATGGGTTTTGTTCATAATTTCGTTACAAGAAGACCCAGATCGCCCATTTTTGAAAATTTTGAGTGTAGACTAAAAAAGTAGCAAACCCTAATTTCTTCAATTTTTCACGAAAAAAGCTGGCATCTGGGTTTTGTTCAGAAGTACATTTTGGATGGACCTACTTGATCAGATGTGAAAAATACTGAAGGCTGATTGAAAAAGCAGCAAACCCTAGAATCTGAAATTTTCTTGAAAAAGCTGTGATCTGGGTTTTCTTCAGAAGATTGTTTTAAGAGGACCCATACAATCAAAATTTGAAAACTCTGATGATTTCTCTGACATGCAAGGAAAAAGCAGTTGCTGCAACTTGAAAAATCTCTTCAAAATTTTTTTAGAATGAAGCGCTGAGATGACCCATATCACTGAAAAATTGAAAAAGTTGACCTTCAAAAATTTGATGTTTTGGATGAAAAAAAGCATGAAAAGCAAGCTCTTATGTTGCTGGTCTGAAAATTGATGAACTTTGAAAAATCAGCAAGCTATGGCTCTCAAATCTTGAAAAGAAAATTCTTTAGTTGTTGCTCTTCTCTAACTTGGACGCCACCAGCAAGAAATTGTGAAAAATGAAGGATAAAGACGCCTTAAATAAGTTTTGTTTTGAAAAATCTGCTTTCTTAGCTTTAAAACTTTTGAACTCTAGCCTGTAGCCTGTTCATTGAACTTGGACGTTTTTTTGTTTTCTCCTTGAAACTTGAAAATTTCGAAAATTTGGCTAAGGCAAGGCTCTTTGGGCGCCCTTCTTGACTAAAGGCGCCTATCCTTCTTAGACTTAGTCATTTTTTGGAGTTTTCAACTTCTTAATTTTCAACCCCAGTTTGATCCTGATTTCTGGCTTCCAGATTGATCCGATGAACGAGTTGAATGTTTCAACATAGAACCTGAGAGAATTTGAATAAGTTTGCTTGGAGTCAACTTTTGATGAAAACTTCGTTTTGACCTTCAAAATGATGGGCGCCTATTTCCTCTAGGGGCGCTCATCTTCCTCAGTGTTAGCCATTTTTGTGGTTATCAAATTCTTGCTTGTTTTCTGATCTTCTGAAGAATTCTCGATTCTGGGAGCTAAACTAATCAGATCGGTTGGCTGATTGCTCCCTTGGATAGCTTGGCAGAATCTGACGAGATGATCCTGGAGACTGCAACTGTTGAAACTGCCATCCAAGGCCTCAAAATCTTGGGCGCCCTTGTCTTTTTGGGGCGCCCATGTTCACCAAACTTAGACATTTTTCATGTTTTCCAGATTTCTTGCTCATCTCCTCACCTTCAAAAGAACTTGCCATTTCAGATGATCTGGACGTTTGATGGATTGATGGCTGGACTCGTTGCAGAGCTAAGAAGATTCCGAGAGGGGTCTTCTGGGAGCGTTGACTCCCGAAAGCTGAATCTTAGGGGTCAAAAGCCTGGGCGCCCTTCTTGACTGGAGGCACCCAACTTCACCAGAGTTAGATTTTATTTTGTGTTTTTCATCTTGCTTTTGACTTTTGATGTTTTGCTTATGTTTTTCCCCCTGTTCAGCCTTTGATATCTGGTGACTGCCAACTCTGATTGACATGCTGATGGTTTCATTGGAAAGCTTAATCAACTCTGAAGAAGTCATATTGGAGGCTTCATCTACAAATTCATCAGTTTAGGCCCTCAAAAGTTTGGGCGCCTATCTCCTCCAGGGGCAGCCAGTTTCTCCAGACTTAGCCATTTTTGCTTGATTTTCATTCTTCAAAGTTGAACCTTCATTTTATGTCTTTTGTTCAATCTGGATTTGCTAGTGATTGCCAAGTCTATTGATCTGACGGAGGTATCCACTGCGAAGTTGACTGAATCCTGAAGAGGCTGAGCTCATCTGCAAACCTTGACTGTTGAGTTTGACCTCTCAAAAGGCTGGGTGCCCTTGGGCACCTAGGACGCCCAAAGTTCCCAGACTTAGAATTTTTTTGAAGTTTTTCATGGTTTGCCTTCTGTCTTCTGGTTGAAACCTCCTTGTTTGATCTTGAATTCTATATGACTGGTTGATTTGATGATTGCGCTAATAGACTCCCTGGGGAGCTGGGAAGAATCTGAACAACTTTGCCTGGAAACACAAACCCTGATTCCATCATCTGATGCCTTGAAAAGATGGGCGCCTATCTCCTCTTGGGGCGCCCATGGCTAGTAGACTTAGTCATTTTTTTGCAGTTTTTGCTTTCCTCCTTCGTTCTTCATGCATGTTCATCATCTCATCTTCTGTTCAGTGCTTGAATGTTGAGTTTGACGCCTGACAGCTGACAGGCTTCCATTGATGACTTTGGAGTTCCCAAAATGCTTTCTAAAATTGAAAAACAGAATAGACCCATTAGGGAAAAACTGATCATTTTGTGATCTTAATTGCACCAGCCTGATGAGGAAGTATTTTTGACCAATCAAAATTAGTTTGAACCCTCGTGGACAAAATTTCTATTTTTAGAAAATTTTACCAGTATTCGTTTCGAAAGAAACCCAAAAAAACCTAGAAAAAGTTACTATTTTTGGAAAGTTTCTAAAATAATAGTTTTCCTAAAAAGTAGGGATGAAAAACTGAGATTTGGGTTTTGTAAATTAGGTTGCTCTGAGCAGACCCAGATTGTCAGATTTTGAAAATTTTGAGTTTTAACCCCTCATGCAAGACATGCACACCCAAAATTTGATCTTTTTTGACAAATTTGACAAGACTTTTACTCATTTCTTCAAAATGCCTAAGTGTAGCAAAATTTTTAATTTGGGGTACAACACTATTTTGTCTATTTTTAATATTTTTGCATATATATATATACAGCTGTACTCAAACGCACTGTACCCAAGGAAAAAAAATTGCCGTATCGGCATACCCATATCCCATACCCATGCCCGGTCCATATTGGAACCGACAACTTAGAAAATAAAATAAATTAATTTTGTATTTTTTGAGGGCCTCCCAAAGTGGGAAGACTCCCTAGAAGAGTGCACCCACTTTGGGCAAAGCAAATGAAATTAAAAATAAAAATAATTAATGCTATGTGGAGAGGTGCTTATAAATGAAGGGTCATCTCTCTGGGAAAGAAGTGTGTCTTTTCTATGAGTCGCCCTCCTTGGAAGAGATATAATAAGGCATTGTGAAGGACATTTCAAGGCAATCTTTTAACGAATATCTTTCTATATATCAGCAGATCTGAAGAATAGTTTTTGTGGCAGATTTGTGAAGACATTATGGGAGATTTATGAAGACATTATTGTAGATTTAGTGAAGACATTATGGCAGATTTTGTGAAGACATTATTGCAGATTTGTGAAGACTACATTGCAGATTTATGAGAGAAAATTTGGCAGATCTGTGAGAAGGTGTTAGGGCAGTTGCAAATTAAATTATCATATTGTTCTTGTGGAGGTTGGAGCCTCCTACTTGTGAAGATCATGAGGTTGGAGCCTCTTATTGAAGAGATTGGAGTCTCTTGTTGAGTTGGTGCTCAGTGGTGGGGATTGGAGTCTCCAGTGGGTTGGTGCCTATGAATGTTGTAAGAAGATTTAAAAAAGAAAGATTTTTTTGTGGTTTTTTTCCCGTAAGGATTTCCATGTAAAATTGTGTCTCTTGTGCATGTTTTAAATTGCTACATCTTGCATGAATGATAATGCTATGAATAATTAGAGCTTGAAGTAATATTGCTATGCTTGATTAAGTTGATAAAAAGTAAAGTTTTGATCTATATTGATTCACCTTCCCTCTTAGTATAAGTGTGCATTTCATCATGCAGATTCAAAAGTCCATCAAAATGAAGCTATATTTACATTCCTAAACCTTGGGCGTGAACATTTGGAATGATAAAGGGCTGGAAAGTGAGGTGCTTTAGCCTAGAAACCCCATGCCACCTCCTAGGCAATTGTATGGTCAAGAATGACGGAATGGTATGGTTAACACTTAGAAAACTCTAAGAATATTCAACAAACTTTGCAAAATATCATCAATCACACCAAAAATTCTGCTACTAGAAGACATTGAAAACCTCCATGATTAAAACCAAAATTGAAAGCTCTGTTGAAGCACAATGGTGATCTTTGAAATGAAATCACTACAGTCTATCTAGGGACTATCTTTCAAATCCGAAAGTAGAAATCTTGTGAGGTTTTCATCCTCAAAAGATTGTGGAAGAGCACAAGCTCAATTTGACAGCATAATGTTATCATTCATAAGCATATTAAAAAATGAGCCCCATTACCTCCTTTTATAGCTTTTGGAGGGAAAATAATCAATTAGAAAATATAAAATAATTAATTTATCCCTCAAAAGACCTTTTTGAATTATAAAATAACTTTCATGAGCAACCCCCTTTTCTTTTCCTTAGGTTTCCACTTTTGAGGGGAAAATAAAACAACTTTCATAAAATATAACACTTAAGCAAATACTTTATTAGTTAACATTAGAAACTTAAGTGCATATTTTAAATATTCCACTTGAGTTGCAGAAAGCATTACAAAGACTTCGTTATCCAAATTTGACCACATCATGAAGAAATTGAAGTAGAGAGATAAATGCAGCCAACTTAGCGACTTACTAAAAATAGACACGCTTTCCAAGAAGTTTGGAGAACACCCCAAGAGTTAGAGAACACTTCTGAAAGTGTCATTGGAATCGTTTCTACAAATTGGGCTCATTGCAACCAATAGAATCCAAAAGAAATTGAACTTGAACTCTCCAAGATCTTTGGAGTCGCCTTTTCCTTACCAATTAGCATATGGGAACTTAGGAAATAGGCAAACTGTCACCCCGAGTAACTAGGCCTAAGAAGGGGACATTACACATAAGGAATATGAAGTTAGAGGTGAAGTAATGGTTTATTTAAGGAAATAAAGTTTTCCATAGGGAACATATAATAAATTGAAAATGAAGAAATTTGGGCCTTGTCGAGTTCTCAAGAAGTTTGATTTTGAAAATGCATATGAAGTGGAGTTGCTTGAAGAACTATGGATATCACTGATATTTAACATTACTAATTTATATGAGTATTATAAAGGAGATTCAGGAGACTATAAACTAGTAATAGACTTGAGGACACAAGTACCTACACCACGACTAGAAGAGATTGAAGAGATACTTGATTGTAGGCTTGTTAAGAGCACAAGAAAAAGGTGCTCTTGGTTAGGGATTGATGAGCACACAGTTATATTGGGGAGGGGTGGGGGTTGGCTAATCAATATAAACAATCTTTTACTTTTCAACACTTATTCAACCACAACAATAACACACATGCAAGATCTAGTAATTAAGAACACATGAAGAACACACGATTTACGTGGAAACCTTTGTGGGAGAAAACCCTGTCAAAATATTGCTTATATATTGATCTTCTTTGTAGGCACCAACCTACTTCTTTTACAAGTTTCTTTTTGTAGGCATCAAGCCACTAGAGACATCAATCCCCAGAATTGAGCACCAACTCAGCAAGAGACACCAATCTCTTCTAATGAGAGGCATCAACCTCCTGATTTCCTTAGGAGGCACCAACCTCCAAACAAACAAAATGATAAATATTTGAAACTTATTCTTGAATCAGCTCTAATTCACCTTCGCAAATCTGCTCAAAATATCTGCTATAAATCAGCCTCTAGATCTGCTATAATGTCCTCTTAGATCTGCTATAATTCTTTCATGTTCTTCACATAAATCTGCTCTTATTCTTCCTCAAAAATCTGCCTTTAAAAATCAGAAAGATATTCTATTTATTGCTTGCCTTCAAAACATCTTTGCAACCACTTCTTATAGCTTCTCCAAGGGGGCGACTTATTGAAAAGATATCTCTTTTACTAACAGATGCAACTCCTTATTTTAAACGCACCTCTTCATTTCTACCTTGGGTGCTGCAATAGGAATCAGCCCTTATGATAAAATATATTTTGTATTTTCAAATTTTGAATTCCCAAAATGGGGCACCATTCTCAACATAAAGAATAAATTAATTTGCAATTTTTAAATCATTAACGAGGGCGCCAAGAGGCTAAGGGTTGGCCCTTAGAAACAAAAGAATTTTATTTTCTTTGCAACTCCAATCTTCCATCAGCAAACACCTTCTTGAACAAACTCTCTTGGCCTTCAAATACCTTAGACATCAATGACAACAATTTCCAATAGGGACAAAGTTTTCAGTCTTTGCCATAAAAAAGACCCCTATTAGCTAGACCATTAGTATTTTTGTGCATAAAAGCAATTTAAAGATATCGATGAAGGATGGAAAAGTCTGAACTCTAAATTAAGAAGTAGCAAGTGAATTTTGAGCAATGTGATTTTTTTTGATACGTAAGGTGTTGATTTTATTTATAATAATAAAAGTATACAGGCGTCTGCTATGCTATGCAGGAATGTTACATTAATGACCTTCAAACATTCAAAAACTGACATGGTGGATAACTACCCAGTTCCATATTGGAAGCGTCGATCAGAAGATGAAAACAGAGACAATTTTCAGCAAACTTACAAAAACTTAACTCCATTTCGTAGATACAGCGAGTAACAAGGCAAAAACTAGCAAGAAACCAGATAGACAACCGTACCCCACTTGATCACCAGAAGCCATTAACATCTGCAAAACAAATAAAACCTTCCACCCAGTCCGTTCCCTCCACTGGCACTATCTTCACTCTTTTCTTCAAAAACTCCACTGCCACGTCTGCAAGTGTGCGATGCCGGGACAATTCGGAGCCTTTGAGATCCAAAAGAAAAGGGTAAATCTTGATAGCGTCATCCGAGTCCCACATAGTGGCCAAGTCCGCAGGGCGTGGTATGCCCTTACCCAAGAGAGCCGCCTTCAGAGTAGTGTCGATGCCCCCGAGCAAGTCCTTCCGAAACAGTCGCACCAACAAATCCTTAGCCATTGACTTCGGGGTAGCAATATCCAAGAGCGAAGCAAGAAACCTGGATGATATTTGGGCATTGTCCCTTGCAAATTCTTTTCGCTCTAAATGTTCCTTTCCAAGGACCATTTTCACTGCCGCAACCGTCGCCGGATCATCTTCGAGCAAGATTCGTTTGAGACGCTGGTCCGTTACCTCCCGAAAGGCAATTTGCCTTTCCGTTGCCACTAAAGAAACAGGGGTGTCGACCCCGAAGGATTCAAGACCTTCCGCCGATATAATAATGGTGAACTTCGATTTCGACAGCCTCGCCATTGCCGAAGATGCGCCCGGAGCACCCTGCAACAAAAACATAAAAGCAAAAACCAGGGAGCCGAACCTAAATTTAGGAATGGGCTTCCTAAATTTAACATGAAACCTCAATAATGAACCGTCAGTCATCGTATACGGATACAGATTAAGGGCTTTGCAAATCTGTCCTTCGCATGAAAGGAAATTCCTCCCCCGCAAACCTGTGATCAATGCAATTTATGGTGCTTACCACTCGGCACGTCCGCGCACAGAATAAGGTAGGCCGTGCGCTACGTGTCCCCCAGCCGACGTCGTGATAATTGAGCCCATCATTCCCCTAGACTCCCTTCAATTTGTCCGAGCAAAAAGGCGGCCGATTAATCCTTCCATTGCCATTCGCATACCGCTAAATTTGGTAGGTTGGTGTGACTACCAACGCCCGACCCGAATGCCACTCGTCCATCTCACACCCCACCACACGGCCACTTAGACATCCATTGTCTGTGTGGGGGGCGAGGAGGGAGCCCACCCATCCGCCCACAATGAATCACATCTTTGGACATTCTTTGAAGCCAGGCCCGAATACACCCTGATTAGACAACTGATCTGCTTCCGAGTTGCCTTCCCTGAGAGTGTGGTTTAACATGACTTGCTCAAAGTTGTTTAGCTGTTCCAAAGCCGCTTCCAAAAAAACTCCCAATTTCCAATTGTGAATCTGCCTTGTCCTTAGGGCATTTATGACAATTGTTGAATCTCCTTCAATAACCAGGTTTTGAATGCCTAGTTCTTTGCTTAGTTTGAGACCCAGGAGCAGAGCTTGGAATTCTGCAGCATTATTCGTGCCATCTATCAGCGGCTGAGCTAATTTTGCCAAAACCGAACCAGTGCTAGACCTTATTATGCAACCTGCTCCCGACGGCCCCGGGTTCCCTTTAGAAGCGCCATCAAAGTTTAATTTGACCCACCCCGGTTCAGGAGGGATCCACTTTGTTTTTTTTCGTTGTTCCGCTGAGGCAGCTTTTCCTGAACATTCCAATGGAGGGGATTTGATGCCAAACCATTGTTTCGAGATCCAAGCATCCCATTTGGTAAAATTAAGATTTCTTGTTTTTTCCTGCACCTGAGCATTGAAGAGTTCTATAATGCAAGTCTCGATCTTGCATTGTAACCGTGGAATAGACATCTCTTTGTCCTGAAAAATGCGCCTATTTCTTTCCTTCCATACTTCCCACAAAAGGATTGAAGGAGACATTTTCCAAAGGTCTCCAAAGATGTAAGGCTGATCATGACTTGGCCAAGATTTCAAACAGTCCAAAAGAGTGCCTGGAAGAGCAGAGGACCAACTTAATTTAGAGCATAACCAGCTCCACATCTGTTGAGTATAAGAGCAATTCAATAATAAATGGTTCACGGTCTCCTCTGCCATATGACATAACGGGCATCTGGTTGGGCCGTGATAACCCAATTTTAAAAATCTGTCGCCTGTGAGTATTCTGCCCTGCGCGGCCGCCCAAGTGAAGATCCCTGCTTTCGGTAAACATGCCTTATTCCAACACAGGTTGCGGGGTAATTCTGATTTTGATTCTAAAGAGACTGATAACACATTATAACCAGCCTTGGTCGTGTAGACTCCGTTTGGAGCAGCATCCCATCTCAATCTGTCTTCTCCCGATCTGACCCATATTCTGCGTTTTGCTAGTTCCTGTTCAAAAAACTTTGTCTCTTGATCTCCCAGATTCAGTGATCTCACCGATTTCCATTTCAGAATTCCTTCCTTCGCATTATCCGCGAAGTCTATGTAATCCCTAACTTTTGTGCCCCATAACTGTTTAGTCTTTTCCATTATTTTGGAAAATTCAGGAACCCTTGCTAATGCAAAATGGCCTTCCCACGAATCCTCCCAGAATAATGCTCCTTGACCATCCTTCACCTCCCACGTGAGAAAATCCGAGATCAGGTCTCTGGAATTGTTGATGAAGTTCCAAATCCGGGATCCAGAAGGGAGGGTTTTTGCAGTTAGGAAATAATTTGGATCGGGGACCAGATATTTTGCTCTGATGATCTTTACCCATTTTAGATTAGGTTTGGAATAGATGATCCAAGCCAACTTCGCCCCTAAAGCCTTATTTTGCTTTGAAACAACTCTCAAACCTGTCCCATCATTTTCACGCTTCTCACACACTTTCTGCCATTTTATAAGAGGAATCTTTTTTTGGTCTGAATTGCCTTTCCAAAAGAAATCTTTCATTACCTTGTTTAGTTCTTTGCTCGCTCCACTAGTTAATTGCAGGCATGACAACATGTAAATAGGGAGTGCCGATAATACAGATTTCAACAAGGTAAGCCTACCTGCCCACGAAAGCCATCTGTTCTTCCATGAAGAAATTTTCTCTTTGCATCTTGTAACCATTGAGCTCCAAGCACTGTCATTTTTAATGCCTTTGTCCAAAGGAAGGCCTAAGAATTTACATGGAAGCTGTCCTTTTTTGAATCCGAGGATTCGTAATATTTGAACCTCGCTGGGACAGGATGTGTTAAAGAAGAAAACTTCAGATTTAGCTTTGCTTACTTCTTGCCCGGAAGCCTTGGAGTATTCTTCAAGCAGTTTTTTATAATTTTTCGCTTCCTTTGCTGTTGCTTCACCAAAAAGCATTGTGTCATCCGCAAATTGCTGATGTGAAATGTTGGGAAGACTACTAGTGACTTGCAAACCAAGAACCCAGCCTTGTTCCTTTGCCTTATCAATCGACCTCCCCAAAGCCTCAGCCATAATTATGAATAAGAAGGGGGATAACGGGTCCCCCTGTCTCAGGCCCCTTGAGGAAGTGAAAAACCCCTCCGGAGATCCATTTACCAATACAGAATACCTCGGGCTAGCAATCCAGCCAAAAATCCAGTCTAACCAGCCCTTTTGAAAACCAAAGGCTTCCATGACTTTAAAGAGGAATCTCCAGTTTACTCTGTCATAGGCTTTCCTGATGTCTAATTTCAATAGCATAGCCGACTTGTTCATTTTTTGAGTTGAATGAATAACTTCTTGAGCTATGATGATTCCATCAAGTATTGACCGTTCTGGGACAAAGCCTGTTTGTTCCTCAAAAATAATAAAGGGGAGGATATTTTTTAATCTGTTAGCAACAACTTTGGCTAAAATTTTGTAGATTGTATTACAGAGCGATATTGGTCGAAAATCTTCCCACTGTTCAGGCTTCTCTTTTTTTGGAATCAGCGCCAAGAGAGTATTGTTTGCTTCTTTTAGCACCCTTTTGTGCCATCGCGAATCTTCTATAGCTTCCCATACCTCCTTGCCCAGAAAGTGCCAACATTTCTGAAAGAAGCCAGCTGGAAATCCATCCGGACCCGGCGCTTTCTCTGGTTGCATCTCAAAAACTGCCTTTTTCACTTCCTCTTCTGTAAATTTTGCATTCAAAGAATTTAATTGCTCTTGTGTTATCAGTTTCGGTATGAATTGCAAAAATGTATTTTGAACCTTCCAGTTTGAACCTTCCCAGTCATTAAGCAAATTCTGAAAGTAATTAACTGCAGAGGTCTTAATCTCATCCAGATCTTCTATCAAACTTCCATCCCCAACTTTCAGGCAGGAAATTCTGTTATATTCCCGTCTTGCTTTTGTGGAATTGTGGAAAAATTTTGAGTTTCTGTCCCCTGCTTTTAACCAAACTTCTCTAGATTTTTGCCTCCAAAAAATTTCTTCCTTAATAAGTAAATCATTAAGCTTGCTGTTCAAAGCCTTTTCTTCCAAATAACATGAATCATTCATGCCACTTTTCATAATTACATCTGCTAAAGAGGCTAACTCTGTCTCAGTTTGCACTTTCTCTGCAAAGATGTTTTTAAAACAATCTTTGTTCCATTGTTTTAAACACTGTTTGAGATATTTTAATTTTGTGATCACATTGAAGAGGCTTGAACCCACTCTTGGACATTCATTCCACCACTGCTCCAGTAATGACAACACATGGGGATCCTTAAACCACATCATTTCAAATTTAAATGGGCATCTGAGCGGGCCCTTATCCCCTTCGAAGATTAACTGAACAGGGAAATGATCAGAGCCCGTGCCGGAGTTTATTTTGCTGTTTAATGAGTAGGGAAAAAGGCTCAGATTTCCTTTAAAGAAAAACCGGTCTAATTTTTCCGCAATACTACCAAACCCTTTTCTTCGGTTCGTCCAAGTAAAATTTCCATTGCTTATAGGAATTTCAAAAAGAGAATTTCTCTCCACAAAGCTGCAAAAGTCCTTTTGAGACTGTAGGACTTTCCAAAACCCCCTTTCTTGTCTTCCAACCTGAGTATGGCGTTAAAATCCCCCCCTAAAATACTAGGTTCCTGATGAAAGTTTTGCAGTATACCATCCAATTCTAGCCAGACTAATTTTTTCTGAAGACACATTAAAGGTCCATACACATTTATTAAGTTAAAGCTTAGATTTGAAATTAAGCTTCGTACCTTGCATACCAGCCAATGTCGACTCAAATGCATCACTTCGACCAATACTGATTGTGGTTTCCAGAGAATCATCAGACCACCGGAAGCCCCTTCCGCTTCCACTCCCGCCCATTTCCAGAGCTTCAGTTTCCTGCCAAAGGATTCCAAAGCAATACCACCTAATTTTGTTTCTTGGAACATACATATTTCTGCTTGACAAACATCAATGTGACACCTAATAAGGCTCCACTTGTTAGGGGCATTTAAGCCCCTAACATTCCAGGTTAGGATTTTCATTGCTGTTCAGGAAGGGTGTCTCCCTTCCCTACTTTAATCATTATATCAATTTTTTGTTGACCTGTTGCTTCTCCATCCTGTTTTCTCTTCTCTTGATTAGGGATTCTTCCCCGCTTTTTTTGATCCCCACAATCTGGTGTTAATTTGAGAATATCACGTCTGTGAATGCCTAGGCGTGATTTTGCCTCATGTAATTCCTCTGTGATCTTCCTTTTCTTTCCCGATTGGGGGCTTAACAGTTCTGACGTTGTTTGCACTTCTGACACCCAATTTTCCTCTATCCCGTCAATACAAAGGCCGTCCACCATTGAACCATTCTTCAGTTTAGCCGCCTCTGCAAGCTCCACTAATTCTTTCCCGACTTCTATCAAGGAATCCAATTCAACATTCAGACAGCTATCCCCCATGATTTCTAGTGTTTCCGCTATTTTATCTTCAAGCTCCTCGAATTGCACCTCCCTCCCCATTTGGGTTTCCTGATCTGACAAAGCGTCGCCACCCTCTTCCAAAACAGGGTGCGACACCCTCTTAGGAGAGAGGCCTTCCGTGTTGCTAGACAACAGTTTATTTGCTTCAGGTGAGTTCCGATTTGCTGAAAAATGTGGCTTCTCCGAGATACCCATTGGCGAGGGTAGGGTTTCATCAGGGGATCGAGCAGAGGTACGAAGATTCACTGAAGGGGTAGGGTTTTCCAACGAAGCCGCTTTCCCTGCTTCTTCCTTGCTTACCCTGCAAGCCAGGGTTCGAACCAAGTTGTTATGCATAAACGAATCCCTCTCTAATTTTTGGATCCTGGTTCCATAGTCCGAAATCAGCTCCATCTCACTCCATACTGTTCTTTCAACCTTGTTTTCCACACATATGCGCACATAAGTTTGATTTTTTCTGGCAATTTTTCTTTCCTCCGCACAAACAAAGGTACCCAAATGATTTCCTATTTCCTCTAGAATAGAAGGAGCCCAATATTCCAGAGGAAGATTTGGTAGACTATACCAATCTTGTTGGCTTTCCAACACATATGTTAATGGGTCAAAGCCCACTGACCATTTTCTTAAGTAGAAACCACAGCCATCTAAAACCCAAACCCCCCGAACAATCTGATCTCTGATGTTTCTGGTAGGGCATACCACCATAAAAAATTCATTTTGAAGCATTTTGAATTTCAAATCCGCACCCCATCTCTCTTTCCACCATTTCTCTAAATATTCCCAGTTCAGAGACTTTCCAAACCATTTGCCGAAAAGCCCTAACTGTTCTAACCTCAAAATTTCTCCGTGTATTTTCGAGGAACTGATTACCACTTTGGTTCTGCCGCTTACGTATTCTTTGGGCCATGAAGAGCCAAGGTTTCCTTTTCCCCCCTTCGGCCTTTCTTCCCTTCCTTCCTCCCATTCCTTGGCCGGGGGCGATTTTTTCCTCCATTCCATTACCCCTCTTCCATTCTTAGCATTGGAGAACTTTCTGGAAACATGTCTATCCATCCGCGGGGGAGCGTTTTGACCCATATTTGATTCCTGTTTTTGTCTAGGTCTACGAAAAGCTTCGTTACAGTACTGACCTTGCCTGTTCCTGCCCCTTTTGAGGCCTACAGATTGCCCATGACTTGGTCCCTCCTGAAAGCGACCATTCGAAACCATGGACTGAGGTCGGGCCCATCGATCCTTCCTCCAAACATGTTCGAGATTCCCTGCTCTATTCACCTTGGGTCCCTCACCCCCCCTGTCCCCATGCCATCCTCTTTCCGAACGTTGCAAACCTCCATGACCGTTGCAGAGCTTCTCTCTGTCTTGAAATACTCAATTTAAAGAGTGTTTTGAGCAATGTGATTTTGATCGCATGTAATTTGTTTATTAATTAATGACTACTATTGTTTATATGAATCATGTCAGGGACTAGGAAAAAGTCTGCTCTCGAGTAATATATTTTTCTTATTTGAGAATAAGAAGATAATCTTCTGTCAGGGAAATTATACTATAACAGGATATCAGTTGGCTGTAGGTTTAACTTTTAAGCCTAGAAGATCTCATTTGATTTCTATATTTGTTTGTCTTATAATTAAACTTTTTGCTAGCGAATATTAAGAACAAATTCATTTGTAATATCACATTCATCTTAGGCAAGGGAATATGTCCACTTTCCAGAAGATGTCATAAGTTGGTTTCATATTAGAGAATGCTTTCATTTAAGTATGTTTTGCTTAGTGGAAAATTGAAATAGTGTTATATTGATTGGCTTTCTGAATAATTTGTCATGGTGAGCAGATGAGCTTTGTGCATTTATATTGAAATATATAAGTTTTAGAAATAATTTTTTTTTCATATTTTGACTTGAAATGTCATTTGATGTTTTACAATTCTCGGAATCAGAATATAGTGAAAACGATAGAATCGAATGGTGTTTTTCTTTTCACAGGTAAAAATCGCTCCATTACTTGCAAGGGCCAACTTGCTAATAACTCGAGATATTGAATGGGCAAACCTTGTATTTAGTTTTGAGCAGGTAAACTCCTTACGAAAATTTTAGCTTTCCTCTAGTAATTTCTCTAGATATGTTTCTGGTGCTAATATGTTTTATGATCCTTTCAAATTATGCTTCTGATTAATATGGCATAGAGGTCAGACCAAATTTTTTGTTATGACATGGTTCTGCCTCTTGTGTATTGAGTCATTCTAATGAGGTACAGAGGAAGAGACTGGATATCATATGCTTATTTTCTTGTTTGTTTGAAGTTTCAATAGCCATGCATGGGCTTGAATGACATTTCAACATAGTAAATGATTCAGGCTTAATTTTTCAAAATCAATTACGATTGGGAAGTGGAAGAACAATGGTGATTATTTTCCCAAATAATGCAGATTTGATGAGTACTTAGTAAATGCACAACTGAAACACCGATTCATAAATTAGGAGCACAAAGCTTAATTCCTGAATTAAGTAAATGTTTCCTAGGAGCTAGTTTCTTGAACTCATGCTACATCAAATTGGAGCTAGGGAGGTCTTAGATGTGCTAGGCAATGTTGTTGTGACATGTAGACGAATTTCAGGGACAACAATTTTTTTTTTGATTTTGGGGATGGTGGATGGGACAACTATTAATAATATATAAAAAATCAATATTTGAAAAATTAATTACAAAAAACAGTAAAAGAACTGCAACTTATCATTTCTGTAAACAATATGAGTAAAACAAGCTGAAATTTATACAAAGTTTGACAACATGACAATTAATTGATCTAATGGTCAATGCTAGGCATCTGTAGTATAATATTATATTATTCAATTTCAAGATAAAAAATATAAAGTACAATACTAGACAGTAACACTTACAGTCTTACACAATACAATGGGCAATCTAACTCATTGTCTGATGCAAATGTCATAGCATACTCATTGCTGGAACTTCCATTCTTGTCTAGCTCTTGCAATTGGATTTTGACCAACCTTGTATGTGCAACTTGATCCTCATATATTTGCATTGGCTCCTTAGGTTCTTCGTCACCTTGTGCTGTTGAACTCTCCTTGTACTCAATTGTCTTCCAATTAATGAGATACAAGGCACTATATATAACAACAAGCTTTTCTACTCTCCTAGAGGTGATTCCATTTTTCTTGATAGAATGGATGAAAATGTATGTTGATCAATTCCTCTTAGTAATAGAGGGACTAACAATTTGTGATATGAGTTTAATGGCGAGTGTGTACATCAATGATGGAGGCCCATACAACTATAACCAACTCATTTGGTTCTTGCATCAAAGTCTTCCCATCTATCTTTGCCAAACTCATGTTGCCCTAGAGTTTGGAAAATCTTCCACTTGTCAAAAATCAATGTCACTTACTTTCTGTTGTATATCTTCTTAACGGCCTTCATGAAGCTCCTTTTACATCTCCATGTCATCTATGGGTAAAAGTCTATTGGATTTTTGTGTAATGTCCTCTTTTCATCGAGACATGTGTGGAACCCGTGAGGCCATTTCTATACTTTTGAGTGGGTGAGGGGTGATTGCTAGAGAAGTATATGCTGGTAAGGATTGGTTTTGTTCATTTGTCATTGGTATTTTTTATGATTTTTGAACCATTTCTTATATTTTAGGGTCATTCCTAAATTTTAGGTCAATTGTACGTGGGACCCTTGTCATTAGTCTACTCATGGGGGATCTACTCTAAGTGGACCTCTTCATTGTTGACATTGTTCATGCCCTTGGAGATTTTAAGTATACATGTCCATTATAAGTGTTCTAGCAAAAATTTATTCGTATTTCTTATTGGCTTTTGGAGGGCTAAAGAGGATAGGACCATGTCATGTAGCCTACCATTGGATTCAAGTGCGAGTTAGTTGTTGCTAATTCTTTATGTTAGGTCAATTTGGTGAGTGTTTCTCAAGCTATGATTGCTTTGTTGATTAAGGGTCAAGGTTTATTAGCTACTTGGGGAATTTAATGTTATTACACTATTGCCATGTTATGTGGTACTTGACTATTAAGAGATATTAGTGTCTTAAAAATTAAAAATAATCTTTATTATTGACACTTGGGCTACGAGCCTAGGGTTTGGAGCATGTCAATGATTGAATGGAGGCTGCCCAAACTTGAGAGTCATGCTATGCTTATTTCACATATTTCAGACCTGCAGAGGGCAGCTACATCAAGCAGTATTCATCTACTGATTTAGGGACGAAAACCCTTGGATCCAAAGATCAAAGGATATAACTCTTCTAGTTGTTTGTGGGCAATCTCATCAAGGGATTTCATTGAACCAAAGCATTCTCTTGTGTATTGGTAAATTGATTTGGGAGGCAGCTGGAGCAACATTATACAGCAGCAGTGCCTTTGATTTGGGAAAAATCTTCCACCAAGTGCTCAAGTTCTAATTAGTTCCACACTATCATTATTCTATTGATGTAATTTTTGCAGATTTTTTTGTTATTACTCTATTGATATATTCTAGTAAATTTTATCAATAAAATACAGCTCTAGGGGTTATTGTCAGGGTTTACTTTGTTAGTAAATTTGTGTGGTACATTGATTTTTCTTTCTTGGTATCATTCTGGTTTAGTAAATTAAAATAAGAAAAAAAATTACATAGAGGGCATGTAAGAACCCTGCTGGTTCTAACCACTGGCAGCTGAGGTTTAAATGATGTAATTTTGTTTGTTTTGAATGATTTTGCAATTCCAAAACATATACCAATACATAGAAATGATAACCAATATCTTGCGTAAGCAAATAATGAACATTCAACCCTTCAAAATGATTTTATTGTCACTACATCAGGTCTGATAACAATGCAAATCAGGTCTGATTACAACTTTCCAATGTAGCTATAGATAAATACAACAAATGCACATTTCAACAAACATATAGCATGCAATCTCCTTCCACTTAATTTATTGACTGTAAATGCAGCTTATTACCATGTCAACCGAATCAGATTGAACATAAAAGCACTGAGATTAAATGCAATGATTAAGAAGACTTTTCATGACTCACGAAAGACTATAGCAGCGCCGTTTACTCTCAGAACTTGATAAGACAGTGATCAGATCTGAACATTCAGTTCTAACAGAACATTTCAACATATTGCCTCTCTAATCGAAACAAATACTGATATTCTCATTTCATGGCAGACTTAGGAATGTTCAGAAATACAGAAGGAATATATCAGACCAGACCCTTACCACTTAAAATGAATGACTGGAGGACTGATCTTTTCATGAACAAGACTCACAGATTACAACAGTGGTTGCTGCTCGGATTTGTAGCAGATTATGCAGCTAAGTCATCAACTGTGCATAAGGAAATCTGTATTTAACTTTCTGATCTGGAAATGAACACTTGCCAATATGATTAGAGGCTCGAACTGCTGTAGAAGAGGTTCCATAACATGTGCATCCTCATACCAGACCTGTCTTCCTTCAGTCACCACTCTACAGGCTGAATAGAGCCTTCTAAACTCCAACACAGCCTCAATCTGATAACCCACAGCTGCATGTCACTGTAGCGAATTACTGTATGCGGGTACTGTAGCAGCAGGTAATAAACTTAGAATTTCTTCTTTGAATTCTTTCAAACCCTTATCAAATCTTCTCCAATATGCCCTAAATGATTCCCACATGCCCAAGAGGGATGATACACAGCCAGGTATAAATGTTGTTCAACAATAATCTTCAAACCCTCACAAATACTTCACCAATAAGCTCAATCTGGACCTCTGGATGAAGCCCACAGATAGGCAATAATATCAGCTAGTCTTTCACAGCCTCAAAATTGCACAACTGATGAGAGTTTTTGTTCCCAAAGGCTTAACAATGGCAGAAACCCTAGCTGGTTCCTTCTCCAAGCAAGAACTCCAAAGACACAAGTTTATAATCTTCATAACATCATGAAATCTGTTTGCTTTGATTCCTTTTTATAATTCCTTAAGAATGTCGACCTCTTAGCTGTATTTAATTTGCCTTTGAAATTCACTTTTTAGGTTTTTGATAAAACTTTAATATCACCAAACTTAGGCGCCCAATATAATAATATAAAATAAATGTACTTTAAGTGATTTTAATTGAGGGTCATGGCCTCATTGGAAATAAAGTACACTTTTTGACTTTATATTATTTAATTATCATTAAAGTACCTTTAATGATAATTACTCATTAAATATTTAATTTTTCACCCATCCAATTGATTAAGAGGTCAACACTGTATCTGAGACCTGTCCAAGTGCCTTACTAAATATAGTAACCCTGACTCCCTTGAAATGGCGACTTATTATAAATAGTAAGTATGAAGAAGTGAGTCTAACGAAGGCCAAACCTGAACCCACACTAAGCTCTGAAGGAGAAAACACACTGATCACTGCCAAAAAGGACCCTCTATCCATCTGTGTTTTCCTACAAGGGCCAAGAATAGGCTAAACCGTTAATAAACAAGATCATACTGAAAAGGGGACATTATAGTCCGCCCTCCCTGAAATTGCTTGTCCCCAAGCAATCTTAGGAGCAAAGTAAAACACTAGTCCACTCGGATCCCAAGGGTAGAACTGTGTAATGCCCCTCGTATCACTAACTAGCTCTTGTAACACCAACACCAGTATAACTTGTTGTACCCCAAATTAAAATTTTTGCTGCACTTGGGCATTTTGAAGAAATGAGTAAAAGTCTTGTTAAAACTGTCAAAAAAGGTCAAAATTGGGGTTTACATGTCTTGCATGAGGGTTAAAAAATTTGAAATTTTCAAAATTTGATGATCTGGGTTTGCTAAGAGCAACCAAGTCTACAAAACCCAGATCTCAGTTTTTCCTCCCTACTTTTTAGCAAAATTGCTATTTTTAGAAAATTTTCAAAAATAGTAACTTTTTCTGGGTTTCTTTCGAAATGGATACTGGCAAAATTTTCTAAAAGTAGAAAATTTCTAAAAATAGAAAGTTTGGCTATTAAAGTTTAAATTGATTTTGATTGGCTCAAAATACTTCCTCATCAGGCTGGTGCAGTCAGAATTAGAAAACGACCAGTTTTGCCCTAGTAGGTCCATTTTGCTTTGTCAATTTCAGAAAGCATTTTAGGAATTTTGAAGCCGTCAATGGAGGCCAATTAGTTGTCGGGTGTCATATTCAACATTCAAGCACTAAACAAAAGATGAGATGATGAACATGCATGAAGAATGGAGAAAGGAAGTTGAGAAAGTTGAAAAATGTAAAATTTTGGCTAACACTTGAGACTCCAGGCGCCCTAGCTCACTCTAGGTGCCCAAACCTTCATGCCTTGGTCAATTTTCAGTTTCTAGCAAGTAGGGAAAAGGTAAGCACGTTGAACGAGGAAAGGAAGGCGAAAAATGCAAAATAAAAACTAAGTCTTGAATTGGAAGCCATGGGCGCCCCTGGAGGAGATAGGCGGCCAACTTTTTTAGGGTATCAAATGATGAAATCAGGGTTTGTGCCCCCAAGCAATGTTGTTCAGATTCTTCCCAGCTCCGCAGTGAGTCCGGTGGCTCAATCATGAGATCAACCAGTCACCCGGAATTCAAGATCAAACAGGGTGGTTTCAACTAGAAGACAAAAGGAAAACCATGAAAACTTTAGAAAAATATTCTAAGTTTGGGAACTTTGGGCGCCCCAAGTGCCTAGTGTTGATGTGATTTTTGTGACCGCACCAATCAGCAGAACAAAGTAATCCGAAGGCTACTCCATTCTCTCTTGATCAAAGTATTCCGTGCGCTAAGATTGCAAGAAAGATCGCACGTTCAACTCCAAGGTTCCGAAATGCTTTGGAATACCCTCAGTAGGTTTGTTGTGATATGCTGTTTTTACGAGGGGACTTACACAATTGTTCTTAAGGTCTGCAGCTGACAACAGATGGATGATTTGAAGGGAATTTTGTGCGAATGATTTGGCGTTGAGGTATGAATTTTCCTAAAACTAACCAGAAATATGTGGAATGTAAATGAGTATAAGGATAAGAGAATCTAAATTCTATCTAAGGATGGGACTTGGAATCAACTTTGGCAGACTTCAACCAAACTCTGCTCTACCTCACGTTGGACAGTTTACACAAAGTTGGTGCAATCTTCAAGGGGATAGCAAGAAATGTTCAAGTTACAATTCGACATCGTCACGACGACGCATACCAAGATACGAATTACAACCGAAGTTAGGCTTGTAAAATGCTCTAGTTGACCACACAAGGCAAACTTGCCGTCAACAAGCTGCTAGTGGTATTGACTAAAATGAAGTTGGCTTGATTAATACCTCAAATCCACAGCTAAAATCTACTTGTATGAAATGAAAATTACGCTACTTTAAGCTACTTTATGCTACTTGAAGTGGAAGGGATGAAAGAAACCTTGTTAGCTATCCATAACAAAGACGAATTTCACCATCAATGAAAAGATCTTTTATTATGAAAGTTTTACACAACAATCTCTTGCAAAAGTTTTCAAAGGAAAACTTTCCTTCTCCTCCAAACTATGCTATCAAACTATTTCTACTTGCTCTAGTCTCTAGTTTGATCTAATGTGATGTCTACTCTAATTCTAGTGATATACAAATGAGGGGGACTCCCCTTTTATAGATAGCCCAGTCCAATGGACGACTCAGATTACAATCAAATAAATGGCTAAGATTAAGCCACCTCAGCCCTAACCCTAAAAACTGCTAGAATGGGGAGTGGTACAATAAATGAATCAAAGATTCCCACTCACTCCCAAAATAGTAAAGGCAATTAATGCCCACAATCAGTCTTCTAGAAGGTCATCATCCAAAAGTGCGTTACCGTTCTCCTTCTCCTTGGCTGCAAACTCAATGAATCTAGCAAGCACAACCTCAACCCCCTGAACCGAGATAGGTGGAATATGATCAAGCTGAAATTCCAACACCGTGACTGACTGTCCTTGCCGTGTGCAAGATTTTCTCCAAGCAGCTAAGGCATCCTGTGTACTCTGAATCAAGATGGAGAAAGTAGAAATGTTTTCAAAGTCACCATGCACAAAAGTCTTCACCTCTGAAAAGAAAGGCACCAACCTACCCCTCAAATTATCAGTAGTCACCTCATCAGGATTCAGCCGTCTAGCAAAGATTGCCTCCAAGGTGTTCAGGACTCCATCAATGATATTCGTCATAGCCTTCTTGACTCTAGCTAAATCCGCCTGAGCTGCATCAAAGAATCCACGCCCTGTGACTACTGAAGAGTACCATCTAGCAAAATCGTACCTATCACCCTCCTGAATAACTCCTCCATCAGTCAGCATCCGCAAAGGAGTATGCATCAATGCCTCCAAACGCTGAATAACTTTGCTCTGATAAACAAAAGCATCACCCCAAGCCTAATCAATTGCCTCCATACGTGCCATAATGCTGGAAGCTTGTTGGTAAGCATGAGCAAGGTCTTCCATGAATTTCTCTGTCTCGGCACGAACTCCTGTAACCCATTTATCTGCCTCTTGTGCCATCTTCCTCAAATCTTCCAAGCCGCTAACTGATGCTCTGGATAACTCGGCTGGAAGCTCTATTGCTGGAATCTCTTGCCCACAAGGACGAGACAAGTGTTGCATGTATCCTATCAATGTCTTATGCTCTTGCTTCAATTTCTTATACTTTCCTTCA
>VDFB02100128.1:0-23980 GCA_007258455.2 Sequoia sempervirens | reverse complement strand
CACATGAAGAGGGAAAAATGTTGTTGTGTTAGGGAATAGGGTTTTCCTTGGTCAAACCCCGTTTTGGTAATTAAACCTTGAAGTGAAATTAAATAACATGAAGGAATAATGAATGAACAAATGTGATGTTGCAACTCACCAAACCCTTGAAATAAAGGTTGTGATATTGTGTGAAATGGCTCGAATGGATGTGGATCTTGACTCTTGATTGAATGCTTGAAACTTGACTTGAATGCTTGCTTGAATCATGAAAACCTACATCACAAATATTAGCTAAAAAACACACATGATGCATGAAGAATTTGACATGATGCTTGAATCTTGAATTGATGCTCCAAAATGATTGATAATTAGCTCTTAAATGATCTTGAATGCTCTCTTGATCATAAATTTTCTATAATGCTTGAATACTTGAAAGCTTAGGTGACTTGAAAACTTGCTAGGATACTTGAATACTTGAATTGCTATATCACACTTGCTCATGAAAGTTACTAGGATAAATTATGTGAAATAAACTTGTATTTATACTTGTTTATGCCAAATTTCCCTAAATTACAACACTACAAGCTGACATAAGATCTAGGATAATAAAATCCTGCCAAGAATTTGATTTAAAATAGGTCCTAGTTAAAGCGGGACTCATATGCCAGTTGGGGCGTATGAGTCCCAGTGCCTTAAACACGGGACATAAAGTTCAAGAAATGTTAAGTTTAATGCAATGTTTAAGATCAGGCCCTGAGACCTAGGTGGGAACCATATTCCCAAGGTGGCGGATGAGTCCCAGATCACTAGATCTGGAACACATAACCTCAAACATTGAATGATGATTTGTCATTTATGAAATGTCGGGATTATCCTTAGAAAAATGCATTTAATAAGGCTTGTGGATGCAAAATAGGACCAAATAAGGCATAAAGAAGCCCAATTTTAACAGGGAGGGCCCAAAAAAGTGTGAAAATGTAAAGGGATACATTTTCCTACACTACAATATCCAAAGCAACATAATCTAACCAACGTGCTACAAATCATAACATGATATCATATCATCATATAGATACATTAAATAATCTCTAACTAGCATGACCCAAGAACAATATACATAATTAAGAATAATACATAATGTTGAAACACTAAAATAATCTACATAAATGGTAATAATATAAGCATCCCATAATGCCTAGTTAAAAACATAATGCCAATATAAAAATTTATCAAAAACACCTTGATGGTCATAGCAAGAATATCTCGAAAAGAATCCAAAATACAACATCAAAATACCTTGATGTCCCAACAACCTCACTGATAGGTTTAGTACAATGGCCCATTGCTCATGAATCACATAATACACTGATACAACACCCAATACAACATATATAATATGAAATAGAAAGTACATAAGGAAAACACAAGAGTGGGAATTAAATCCTCTCCTACTGAAATTAGGATTACTCTTAGCAACTTATAGAACATAAAGACAAGGTACTTATAGAACACAATCCTTCACAAATTATATAATAGATCTTAGAAGCTCAATCTTCTAGACCATCACCATGTCTAGGTCTCAAAATAACAAAAAAATCTTGCAAGTGTGCACAAGCTAGGTAAAACCAACCATTGTTCCTAGAAAGCCTCAAAGAATGCAACATTCTATCCACCAAATACCACTACAAGCAAGGACAAGGAAAAACTAAAAGGCCCTATCTAACCAAAAACAACACAAATTCCTACAACCTAGGACTACTACTATATAGATCAAATTTTCAAGCTCTCAACTAAGCCAAAGAAAACCTCACAACATTGTAAAATTTTACTTTAAAAAATACTTGCCAATGTAAGGTTACACTCCCTGCAGTCCTTCTTGAGACCAAGGATTCCTACCCATAACACAAAAACTCAAAGGTCAAGGAAAACCAACACTTAAAAGCTACAAGAAAAACTACCTCACCTCCATGCTCACCAAAAGTATGCCTCATTTCTAAGTCTTGGTTGCACTCCACGATATCCACTCCTAACAAGTGGGGATTTCACTAAAACTCTATATCCAAATCACAAAATAGGAACAACTCATGGGTTCTTAAGGAAAGGATCTAGGAAACATCCTCCTAAAAGCATAAGAACTCACAACAAGTGTGGCTTAGAAAGCCAAAACTCACAAGGAATACATCCAAGGAGATAACACAAGAAAAAGGGAAAGACTACTCTTGACACCACTTTGATGCTAAACAATTCTAAACCAACGGGTTAAACAACACAACAAGATCAATAATCTATGATCTATAGGGCAACATGATACTTCCTCATGGCCCAAACACCAAGGAGAAACTCTTACAACCACCAATTTCAAAATGTTGGAAACACAATAATAATAGGTAGACCACTTTAATTTAATAAATATATAAATAATATGTGCCTAAGAAATTACTAATGCACCATCATACCTCACACTGTCAAGATATTATTGTAGCTATGGAATCTACATCTAAATGACATGATGTGTACACTCATGTTACTTAATAACATGGATTATATGTTTTTTAAAAATTGCACACTTCACTAATGCCAAAACATTAGGAGGAATGAAATTAAGACCGAGACAACAAGAATAAGGCAAACAAGAATGATCATAGTTCACAGCATCATACATGCTACAAAAAGAAATAATTTACCAGTTGTATGGATACTAAATTAATGCAACATTTAGTTTCTATCTTATAGAACAGGAGGAAATAATTCGATTGAGACTCAAGCCCTTTAGTCAACATCATACAAGAGAAATATAGATTGAATTTGAAGTGTTTGAATTTAAAGTTTAGGATTCAAATATGTAATTGTGAAAGTAAATTGGACCAATTTTGCACTTGCAAATTTAAACGAATATGATGAACAATAAATTTAACATACAAATCTAAATTTTGAAGATGCGTGAAAAATAGAATAAAATTAAAAAATTATTTACCATCTTCCATACAAAATATATCATCTTATACACTAACCAATATATAAAAGACAACATAAGAACTCTAAATCTAAAATATAAGAGAGAATTGTAGGTGTTCTTTGTCCCCTTAAAATTTCTTACCCTTCAATTATATAAGTCATCTATAAATCAGCGAAGTTTAGCCATTCAACTGGCTTTAACAATAGATGGGTAAAGACAGAACCCTGCACAATCTGCCTGCAAAACACAATCTTCCTCTGGACTCTTGCACAGATCCTCATTTAGTGCAGCCTTGGATTGCTAAGAATGCGCATTCAAAACGTAAACGAATTCATTCATTCATCAGTCGCAGGGGATTTGCATTCGCCACTCGCAGTTTTATCCAAAATACGCTTATCAGCATGTATGTCAATTGCGGGAGTTTGGTGGCAGCTCGCAAAGTTTTCGATAACATGAGAGGAGGAGAACGAGACAGCTTCTCATGGAATGTGATGATTTCAGCGTACCGAAGAGATGGAGATCCCCAGGAAGCATTGACATTGTTTCACCATATGCAATTAACGCCTGTTTCACCCGATCAGATAACCTTTGCCACCATTCTCCCTGCCTGTGCCAAAATACGAGCTTTGGAATTGGGTATTCACATCCATCAAAGCATCATCCAAAGGGGGTTTCTTTCTGATGTTGTTGTTGCCAATGCCCTGCTAGACATGTACTCAAAATGTGGAAACATATCTAAAGCTCGTGAACTGTTTGACAAAATACCTCAACGAGATGTCATCTCGTGGAATGTGATGATTGCAGGATATGCACAAAACAGTGTTCTTGGTGAGGCTTCAAGCCTTTTCAAAGAAATGCCTCAACCAGATGTCGTTTCGTGGAATGCCATGGTTTCGGGGTATGCACAAAATGGATTTTTTGAAAAGGCCTTTGCCATATTTGAGGAAATGCAATCGACAGGTCTTAAGCCAAACTCCACATCCTTCGCCAGCATCCTCTCAGCCTGTGCCAAAGTGGGAGCTTTAGAACAGGGTATGAATATCCATCAAAGCATAATCGAAAGTGGATTATTGTCAGATGTCTTAGTGGTGAATTCCCTGATCGACATGTATGCAAAATGTGGAGATGTATGCAAGGCACGTGAACTGTTTGACAACATGCCTCGACGAGATGTGGTCTCATGGACTGCAATAATTACAGGATTTACACATAATGGGTTTGTTAAAGAGGCCTTGGAAACTTTTAAGCAAATGCAATTGACAGGAGTAAAGCCAAACTCAACAACCTTTGCCAGCATTCTCTCAGCCTGTGCAAAAATGGGAGCTTTGGAACAGGGTATGGTTATCCATCAAAGAATAATTGAAAGAATGTCTTTGTCAGATATTGTAGTCACAAATGCACTGGTAGACATGTATGCAAAATGTGGAAGCATACAGAAGGCATGTGAACTGTTTGGCAAAATTTCTCGAAGAGATGTGGTCTCATGGAACGTGATGACTGCAGGATATGCACAAAATGGGTTTGTTGAGAAAGCTTTAGAGGGTTTTAAGCAAATGCAAATGGCAGGTATAAAGGCAAACTCTACAACCTTTGCTGGCATTCTCACAGCCTGTGCCAAAATGGGAGCTTTGGAACAGGGTATGGACATCCATCAAAGCATAATTGAAAGCGGTTTTTCCTGTGATGCTGTAGTTGCCAATGCACTGGTAGACATGTATGCAAAATGTGAAAGCATACCAAAGGCACGCAAACTATTCGACAAGATGTCTCAACGAGATGTGGTTTCATGGAATGCAATGATTATGGGATATAGTCAAAATGGGTTTGTTGAAAAGGCCTTGGAAACCTTTAAGCAAATGCAATTGGCTGGCATGATGCCAAACTCCGCAACCTTTGCCATCATTCTCCCGGCGTGTGCCAAAGTGGGAGCTTTAGAACAGGGTATGGATATCCATCAAAGCATAATCGAGTGTGGATTTTTATTAGATGTTGTAGTTGTAAGTGCCTTGGTAGACATGTACGCAAAATGTGGAAGCATACACAAGGCACGCAAGCTGTTTGACAAAATGCCTCAACAAGATGTGGTCTCATGGACTTCACTGATTGCAGGATATGCACAAAATGGCTTTTGCAAGGATGCTCTCGTACTTTTTGATACAATGAAGTGTTCTGGATGCTACCCTAACCATATAAGCTTCACTTGTGTTTTATTTGCATGCAGCCATGCAGGTTTAGTGGACGAAGGCTGTAAATACTTCAATGATATGAGTGAATCTTACTGTATTATGCCTACAGTTGATCATTATGTGTGCATGACTGACCTTCTTGGCCGCGCTGGCTATCTTGAGGAAACTCTAAACTTTATCATCAAAATGCCAATTAAACCTCCCGGTGTTGTGTGGATGTCTTTGCTTGGTGCCTGTAGATCACATAAGAAAATAGGTTTAGGACTATTTACAACAAATCTCCTTGTTGAGTTAGATCCCCAAAATGCTGCGACTTATGTTCATCTGTCAAACATCTATGCAGAAGTGGGTAGGTGGGGTGAGGTTCAAAAAGTTAGGAGACTGATGGAAGACACAGGAACTAAAAAGATACCTGGCTGTAGTTGGATTGAAGTCCATAAAATAGTGCATGCTTTCTGTGCAGGAGACAGGTCACACCCACAGACACAAGTGATCTATGCAAAGTTGGAGAAATTGTCTTGGGAGATGAAGGCAGTGGGGTATTTCCCAGATTTAAGTCATGTACTGAATGATGTAGAAGAGGAGGAAAAAGAAATATTTATCTGCCACCACAGTGAAAAGTTGGCAATTGCATTTGGATTGTTATTCACTCCTCCTGGAACAACTATAAGAGTCTTTAAGAACCTTCGAGTATGTGCTGACTGCCACACTGCAACCAAGTTTATCTCCAAGATTGTTGCAAGACAAATTGTTGTAAGAGATGTAAGCCGATTTCATCATTTCAAACAAGGAAAATGCTCTTGCGGAGATTATTGGTGATGCGAAGTGGAGCAAGCTGCAAACATAAGCTTGCACTATAAGAAGTTTACTAGTTTCAAATTTGCTGTGATAAAAAGGAATCAAGGTTCATTTTCTGTTTCTACAAGTGCTTTTTGTAAGCATTTTGAGATCTAGACCAGGCAATGGACTTCATAAAATCAGATGTACAGTTATGCAATGGGTATCAATGCCTATATACACTAATGGGATATTTATTAAAGCCCTATTTTATCATACAATAGAGATGTCATGCCAACAGGAACTGTGGGAGAAGAGCCTAAATTAATGCCATGCTTCGAGATGATGGAAAGAGCATCTCTTGACAGTTATTTACTTATGGTCCACATCGTTTGCGGGACGGGGATGGTGGGACGGCAGGGGATGTGCTTCAGGGACGGCAGTTCAAGGGCCATTTTTTTGGGACGGCAATATATATGAATTTTTTAATATATATATATATATAGAGAGAGAGAGAGAGATTCCAATCTCTACAAGTTAATGAACACCAGTATAACACAGCAATTTTAACATGACAATGTTCAAATGATGTTGGATGATGTTGTAGGAGCCTGCATGCCAATCACATTCCAAAAAGAAATTGTTTATTTATACTTCGCACACAATACCACAATGTACCAGGCCACGGCAAATGCACCTTTTATCTGTTTTGCAATTGACAGTAATAACTAACTTTATACCATATCAAGAATTTTGAAGTTTGATGTTTTTTTACCAATGAAATATTGAAATGAGAAATCCAAATTGTTTTTGTTAATAATATCTGTTATATAACTTATATCATTAACTATGAATCTGAATCGTGATATATTTATAGTTATACTACATTTGGTGTTGTCACTACTATCATGATTAATTTAATTGTTGTTATACTACTATTATAGTGCTATCATGTTATATTGTTGTTATAATGTTGTCATGATATATTTAATAGTCTTTTTGTAGTGTTAAGAATTGTTTTTTTTTAAAACATTATTAAAAATTGCTTTCAACCCATCCCCAGGACCATTGGGGGACATCCTCAACTGCCTTGGGGACGACTAGGCGTCCCTTATGTGTTTTTTGTCATCCCCGATTTTAGGGATGCATTTTGAGACGTTTCCACCTTTTTTTAATTTGGAGGGGATGGCTAGGGGACATCCCTTAACATCCCCCCATCCCCAAAATGCCTCAAGGGACGGGGATGAAGGTTTGAGGGGTGGACACACGTCCTTGTGTAACATGGTTATTTACTCGTGTGATTTTGTTGTTTATATTAGTTGTATTAGTAAAGCACCTATAAGTGTTATTAAATGGTCAATAGGCAAATATATTTAGTCTTTTTGATCAAACACTACACTATATTTTTTTGAGCCAATACATCATTATAGATACTTCCCCTATGCATCCTTCTATGGCTTCATCTAGGTAATTGATACTTCATCTAACAAATCACTTATAGATTAGCAATTATATTCTTCTAACACCTATATAAATACCATGCACAAGACTTGTTAACTTAATTCTATAGGAAAAAATAATAATTCAAACAATTTAATCATGAGGAACTCAAGGAGTGAATATCACCAAGTCAAATATTGGCGCCTCTAGAAGGAGATCCAATAAGGCCAAACAAAACTAGAAGGAAAGATACTATAGACACCTAGCCACCCTCACAGTGGGTATCCAATTCTATAGGGGTAACTAATGGGTGTGCATGTACAATGGCAATGGTATGATTACAATTGTTGAGAACATCCTCCCTATGATTTCCCCATTGGCTTGTAAATTTTATAAAATTAACAACTTAGGGAACTCATAAGAAATTACCAAACTCAAGCAAGACTTTTTCCTACCTTGACAAGCACTCACACAACTCAAAAATAGAATATTAAGAAAAGTCATATGAGCACTAATCATAGATTTTCCAACATTCCACCCCTTAGTGTGAACCTGGTAAAGACTTACTTTCCACTACAGTGAGCCCAACTCTTCTAGCTTATGATCTCAATCCAAACAAAAGGCACCTTTCATCAACCTTTCATGGTTTTCACATAGGCTTACCACAAACCTAGACACGAACAAGAACTCACTTATCTGTTCACCTCATATGGTTTTTTGGATTACCACTAACCTTTTTCAAGATCCATGAATTGCATTGCACTTGTGTTTTTGTTCATTACAATATTTTACACTAGGAGGTTACATAAGAAAATAACACACATGGTCATAGAAATAGAGACTGTTGTTGATCATGCCACTCGATCTCCAACAACATAGAAAATTTTCACTACCAATGGAAGTGGAATATTAATGTTATATCCCCCCCCCCGCCATGATGTGAAATTTTCAATTATTAGAAACATATAAAATAGAAGCACACATCACAAACAAAATGCCACCAAAACTAATAAGCGGCCCCATTGTTGGTGACTAACAAGAGGACGTTGAGTGTCCTTCCTCCATTGCCTCTTGCCTCTAAGATTGAATTATTTAAAACACATATTCTTCATCACGAGGACAAGACAGCTCTTCATCACTGGCATATTCTTTCTAATATGTTTCTTTAGCCAAGGAAGCAAGTTGATCTAGTTTATCATCTAGTAGATCTTGAGCCCTCTTCTTACAATTCAAAAGTACATGTCATGTTTTATTACAATAGAAGCATCTTATTTTTTCTTTTGAAGGAATATACTTGGATTTGTACTTGCCTTTTCTTGCTTTGTTATGTACAAATAAAACTTCTTCTAATTCTGAGTGTTCATTATGATCAAGTACAGTAGAGATGACTCCTTCAAGGCTAATGTTTACCTTGCTTAATGTAAACACCATAGCATACATATTCTTAGGAAAACTATTCAAAAGTATTGTTTTAGCATCATCATCTTTTACTTTCTCATTAACTCCTGCTAATTGATTTAATAGGGAGTGAAAGTTACTTATATGATTTGTCATTTTTGTATATGTATCCATCTTCAATCTATACAATCTCTACTTCAATGTCGTCTTGGCATTTTGTGCTTCAAATCCAAAAAGTTTGTTTAATGACTACCAAATCTCTTTTGCAGACTTTGTGAAATCAACATGATGTAACTATGCTTTTGACAAGTTGAGCCCAATAGTCCCCAAAGCTCTTTGATTTTTGATAGTCCACTTGGAAAGTTCATTTGCATCAATTGGTGAGAATGAGTTGGGTTTGACAACATCCCAAAGATCTTTTTCTGTCAAATGTAGCTGCATTTGTATATGCCATGTGTGAAAATATCTACCTTTGAAATTCTTATCGAAGCTTAATTTGTCCATGACTATTCCTTTAAGCAAAAGAAAATCAAAGGTGTTAGACTCCATCAATAATGCACCTTTGATTATAACACTTTTAACACATTGATATTTAATTAAATAGACATGCTTTTGATGACACAAAGCTTAACAACTTGAAAAATGGACCCTATCCAACTTACTTTGACTTGCTTTATAAAATATTTTATTTGATTTTCAGACTATAGGAGAGATATAACTTTAATTTCTAATATAGTTAGAAGTTATTATTAGGAATTAAATCAATTAAAAAATAAATGGCACCTATGCATTGAAAATTGATGCCTCACGGGGTAGGGGTCCTAGCTTGATTGGCTAAAGCATCCTACAAGAGGTCATGAGGTCTAGCCTCCCCCCAACCCGTGGTACCAGAGGGCGGAAATTGATGCCTCATAATGTCTGATACACACCACATGGGTACTCCCTATTTATGCTTCCTCTAATGGTGAATCTACGAGCATATTATGGTATCCAAACAATTCGATGGCAATTGCTATTTCAGCCTCATTCATTTTTTATGTGGTAACAGCTGAAGAAGAAAAAGTCGTGACACTCAATCGATGGATTCCACTTTCTTATTTGTTGCCTACAATGGCTTTAGATGACACTCCCTATGGTTGAATGAATTGACCTATACCAAACTCCAAATATGCAGACATGCACTAGGAATAACAATTGATTCAAGTGAATAAGACAATAGAAATAAAAAATGACGATGGGCAGGACTCTGTGCCTGCAACGGGAGGATTTTGGCGTGGCGAATGGGCTTCCTCTGCTTGGTGTGTTGAATATTGTGGTCAGTGTGGTGCGGGGTGTGGGCGGGGGCCCTCCCCCTCCTCCTAGTGCTTCCTGTGCTATGAGGGGTTGTATGGCCGGGGACCCTGTTCCTCGTGACACACGAAAATCCCTTTTTGTTGATGTTGGGGTTCCTTCTCCTAACGGAATCCTTGATCCTTGTGTTCTTTGCAAGAGAATGGTGTTTGTGTGGGTGTTGTGTTGCCTAGTGTGGGTGCAGATGTCCCCTCTGTCTCTATTCTCCCTATGGTGCAGCCTACTCTGACTTCTGGTGTTCCTACTGGAGTCGCTAACTTTAGGGCTGCTTTGGGAGGCCATCGAAAGTCCTTCTCTAAGGTGGTTTCTAAGGATGGTGCTCAATCTATGCCTGCTCTGGCTAGGATTCGACCTGTGCCCATGCTTCCCCTATTGTAGTCTGTGGACATGAAGTTGCTGAAAATGAGGATTTCTATTTGAAGAAGGGGGTGGTTTGCAGGTTTAATGGCTTATGTCCCTCCCTTCCAGATCTCCATGAGTGGGTCTTCGTCTCCTGGAAGCCTATTGTCTCAGGGCAGATTGAGCTCTATCCCAATGATAGGGAGTTTATCTTTGCTACCTTTAGCTCCCCTACGGAGAGGGACTGTATGTTGGATAGGGAATGGATGTGGGGTATTCATTTGTTTTCCATTAGGCCTTAGTCTCGCTCTTTCAATCCTCTAATTGAGCCACTGAATATCAGACCAATTTGGGTCTGTCTGTCGAATCTCCCTCTCCAGTTTTGGGAGCATTCTTGTTTTGAAGCTATTGGTAACTCCATTGGATGCTTTCTAAAGGTGGACTCTACGTCTCAAGATCTAGGGCATACTACGGTGGCTCGTATTTTAGTTGATTTGGACGTCTCCATCTCCAAACCTCTCCATGGTGATGTGGTTTTAATGGTGGTGGGCAGACCTTGGATGCGGCTATTGGACTATGAGGGCCTCCCCTTTTGGTCCAAGAGGTCTTTCTCCACTGGTCATTTGGCCTCTGGTTGCCCTCTTGCTCGCCGCAAGGGCACTACTAATTGGTGGAAGAATGCTCTCTCAGACCACCTCACGGTTGGTTCTCCCTCTTCGGATGATTCCTCTAAGGAGGGTGACCCTCATGTTCCTCTCTTGGTGCCTGAGCCCTCCCAGACTCCTCTTTCGGATAATCCCTTCAACAGAACCTATGTTGCCTCAATCTATTGTAATTGTCTTGGCGGATCCTACTTGTCCCTCATTGATTGACTTTGTTGATCCTTTGATTACTCCTATCTCCTCTTCTACATAGATGGATCCCTTGTTGTGTGGTGGCTCCTTGCCCGAGGTGGCTAATGAGGATCTGCTCCTCTCGCCTCGCTCAGTGGATTTTGATTATGAGGCTTCCTGGTCTGTTGTGCTGAGAAAGAAGAAGGGACTCCCCAAATCCGTCGCTTTTTCGCAGCCTAGGGCTTCTGGAGTAAAATTAGTCCCCTCAGGTTTTGGGTTTGTCTAGTTCTTGTTTGTTGTACTACAATTGTTGGTCAGTTGTTTTTGTTTTCTTCCTAGTTCATGTTTTGTTTTGAACTAGCTTCTTTTTGGCCCTGAGGGCTTTCTGTGTGAAGGGTATAGCACCCTGTAAATGTTGCTTATCTTATCAAAAACAATTGATTCAAGTGTTAGCCTTTTCTAGCACTAGTGCTTTTGAAATCAACCTTCCCACAATCTTCAATGGCGCCTCTCAAATCTTCAACGCCGAAACATGCAATGAATAAAAATATCAAGATGGTAGCGTAATCAGCATGATTCCAATTCCTTATATTTGATCCCGATGCATTCGCCCTCTCAATTTCATCTTTAAATAAATCACAGATTCTCACAAATCACTGATGTGATGGCATAGAATAAGGAATTTGCTACAGGAGTGACAAAATATTTCCTTTCCCTGCTCTGATACCATATGGATTTCAGAGTGCTAAAACAATAATGATATTCACTTGTTGTTTTGCCCCTTTAAACCAATTAAGTCAATACATTTATAGGACAACCCTTCTTGAATTTTCTCCCATATAGTTCTCCCTAAATCTAGAATTAACGAGTTGTTAAAACAACTCATAACCAACACAACTATATGAGCACTAATCATAGATTTTCCAACAAGAACCATACAACTATGATTCCCTATACAAAAAATAAAGTTTGGTAAATTGATAGTTTCTTTATATTGGCTTTTTGGTAAGAGGAGTTAGCTTAGATAGCATATGGACTTGGAAAATTAATTTTTATTAGTAAATAGAAGAATTTTTTATTAAAATTGTAAAAAATCAAAATTTAACAAAAGATGTGCTTCTAGCTATCTAATGGTAGAACTACCCAAACACATAACAAGACCACTCAATTGGAACATGTTAGAGTAATCATGCATTAGCTAATAGTTAATTAATCTTCAATGAATTATTAGCCTAATTCATTTAATGCACTTAAGCTAAACTTATAGGGAGAGGGCCCAATAGTCGCAAGGGTCCAATAGTGCACCAATCGAATATAATACTCAATAGTCGTTTATATAATGTCCAATAGTTGTGATTTGACTACCCATAATTAAACAAAAAGTATGCTTTTGATCTAAAAAACAACCAATCATGTGATACCACATCAGCGCTCAACTACTCATGATGTAATGCACGAGAATTGGTCTCACTATTTTTTGGGGCCTTTTTGGACACCTTGACAAAAACGCATGCTGATGTGGCATCATATTTGATGATGTGGCCCTGAAACCTTAGTTATAAGCAGAGAACTTGCCAAGTAAGCTGCTGTAAAAATTGGAGTGATTTGAAATTCTCGATGAGGATAATTAGAAGCGGTTAGGTGCACGACTAATCGGGCCCTCTCCCTAAGTGTTTTTTTCTATCAACTAAGTGTTTTTGTTAAGTGAAGTGAGCTATTATCATATCATTTTGTTTCACCACACAAGATGATAACACTTGTCATGCTCTAATCCCTTTATCATTTAGGGTTTCTCTTATAAAGCACTCAACTCTCATTATATTATATTAAACTCATATGAAGATTTCCTTGAAGACTCTTGAGATTCATGGAAGTTTTTCATTCTATAAGTTTTTCTTACTGAGAAATAGCAAATCTTTGTTTTTGCAAATCTGTTGTATGGAAGATGTATTTTTTCATTGTTTGATCTTGTGTCTTGTGTCATTCACAATTCTAACATGGTATCAAAGCATGGATTCAATGAACCCCTTCTCAATTTTTGAGAGTTTTTTCAACTAAGATTACAAGGCTTCAAATTTAGAATATCCATTGCTTTTTTGCAACAAAATTTGGATTGGGATGAATTTTTGGTGCACTTTGGGGCCAAACATTGCCATTGCATCCAAAGCAGCCAAAAAACCTAAATATTCACTATTTTTTTGCCAAAATTTGAGCAAAAAAATTAGTTGATTTTTTTTTTGTTGCACATTTTTCAAGGCATATAAATGTGTACAACTATATGAATCAGTACAATCATACCATATTTGTGCATCTATACACTTTTTACACCATTTACAAGCTTTGTGCACTTTTTTAGCCTATTTTGCATCACTTTCTGCTGTTGTGTGTAGCTTTCCGACCATTTTCTAGCTTTTCCAGTGAACTAGGCAATTTTTATGCGAGATTCACTTTTCTAGAAAATCTACACAATTTTTCAACAAGATGATGTCATTTTCTAACACCACCCAATCGCCACTAGGCCGCCACCTCTGCAAGCAAGACCGTCAAGTCGCCACCCACTTGTCACCAGCCAAGGTTTTTTGCTCTTTTTGACCTATTTTCGTAAATTGACCATAACTTTTGCATATGATATCAAAATTGAGAAAATGAGATCGTTGGAAATCTAGTTCTGTAAAATTTTCAGTAGTGTGGGTGTCATCACCATTTTTTTCTTCTATTGCATTTTACATCCTATCAAAGTCAGATGTGATATTTTCACTTTCGAGCTCACAATTTTCAATCTGTTTCTCTATTTTTCATGATTCCAATGACATTGGGACAATATTTCAGAGCTCTTCATAGCCATCCATGCAATTTTTCTATATTTCTCTCCAAGCACATTTTATTTAGTTTTTTGTGTTTTCACATTCTAGTGAATTACTTGGACGTTTGAGCTCTTGGAAACTTTTTGTTTACATGGGATGACCTATTTTAGGATGTTCTATATGTATTTCCAGCATTATGTCCTATTTTGGCATTTTGAAAATCTTTTGAATACAATTTTTTTTAGACGCACTAAGATAAAGTGTCATTCTGGTGTATACTTTTTAGAAATTTTGTGCATCTTTTTGTGCCTTTTGTACTCACACTATGATATAAAGTGCCATGGGTGTGTTGTAAGTGCCTTTGTTTTTCCATCACACCTTTGTCAAGTGAGTGTTCCTTCCATGAAAGTATTGAATCCCAGTGATTCTTGCCTCATACAGGTGTTCCTTGTTTGGACATCCTTTTTATTTGCAGGTACTTTCAATTACACATTTAGATGTTCTTTTTCTCCTACATGCACTTCTTGGTGACACATAATTTCAATGGACCTATCTTGCCTCTCCCTTTCCGCATTATGAGGGGTTTCTACTGTTGGTGTTAATGCTTCCTTGGTTTTATTTTTGGAATGATCTATGTATCTAGTTCTTGTTACTATGTACTAGGCAAATGCAACGGCTAGTTACCCATGCATTTCGATGAAATGGAGCATTTACCATATTGACATTCTTGGATGCCTATTCTAGAGGTGACCTATTTTTATTTAATCATTGTTCTTCATACTATTGGTACTTATATTTTTAACTTACATCTTGCATGTTGAGTAGTGTTGTGGGGGTCACTCATGCAAATAACTAATCACAATTAATTATCTCCCAATATAGAAGGATTATTTGGTAATTTTAATACAGTAAACTACTTAGATAGTTGAATGTGAATAAATAAGTACAAATGGCGTGTGGATATTCAAAGAACTCTCAACATTTACAAAATGTATTTCACATAAGTATAAAAGATTAACTTAAATAAACACAAAAAAACTAAGTTCTAATGCGCATACATGTGAGTAAATCAATAAATGTAAAATTAAATTTTAAAATTCACAAAAAAAATGGTTAAGAGATCACATGTTCATATCACTTATCACTCTCAATCTGGTAAATATATCAAATTATCCTTGTTAACTATAGTAGTTATATTGCTCCATTGATGAGGCACCACCCCTAAAACTCGACTCCAAATTCATATTTTAAATGTGATGGGTAGACAATATATAATACCACTACACAACAAATCCTCAAATACCAAACAAAATGTCACCAAACAATTGCCAAATCTTTATCATGTCCTTCTAGTGCCTTGGTACATTAGTGCTCACACCCACATGTATTAGTAGCCCCTTAGCACTAGGGCACTATCAAACTTCAAAGGGCAATTTAGAGGTCAAATCAAAATATTTTTCAATAAACAAAAAATGGAGCCATGTTAACTTTTTACAAAAAAAATCTAAAAATGCACAGTCAAAGTTATGCCACCTAAACTTTACCAAAAAACTAACTCACAAAATGTTGTGTAGCTCCACAAAACTAATTTACTTTGAAAAAATTTGTTAGTCTCTAAACCAAGGGGTACAAAATTTGAACTTAAAATATTACTACCCAACTAAGATATTGCCATCATAAAATATAACACAAATGTGAGACAAAAAAAAAAAGGAATGTTTATAATATATAATATAAAATGATCAAAAATATATATAAAATTCATTATAAGGTAGAAGGCATTGTTTTTATTTACATACACACCAACTCACAAAGGCACTAACCCAAATACATAATATTAACATTTTAATTTGCACATTTTAGTGCAACACAAAATAGAATTTTGTAGTAGAACTATTCTTCGAATTAGGAGAAACTTTTTATAAAATAAAATTAACCTATTATGAACAATATGTACTTGCAATTTATAATCTTTACGATATTTTATAAAGATCTCATGTTCAACCTAAAAACAGTTTAAATGTATATTTTTTGGGGTTTACCTAATGTAAAAAGTTAAACTCTTTCAGCACAAGGAAAAGGATTGTATGTTTTCTTTTTGAAAATAAATCCTAAAATTAAACACTTGCACTTTTCAACTAAAAACAAAGACTAAAAATGCAAGTACAATATAAGGATTAAATAATCTGAAACACATACACAAATCTACCAAAGATTTGAGGGGTGTATAGCATCATGCAAGATGCTATACACAAAATAATATGTGATTCTTTTCTCCATATTTTTTTATACATTTTACAAATATATAGGATTGACATATCCTATATTATAGGAGGGTTGTTCTGCCTCTCATAACCACTCCATATTTGTGAGTTGTTAAAACAACTCAATACAAACAATTATTCATACAACCTTGATATATTATCCTACACGTGATATTTAGAAAACTATAACAAATCTAATGATATATTCCTAACACCGCCCCCCCATATTACATCATTCTCTAAATGGGGATAAGTGGATCAAAAATACTTGATGACCATGTTTAGTAGTTCATCAAAAACATAAAGAGTAGGGACATACACATCTACCATCATCAATTATGAACAAGGACACACACTTATGCTCACAATGTAATTATAATTGGGGACACACACCTCCAATCATAATCACCAAACAAATGTGACTAAGGGAAAACACTTCCAATCACATAAACCATCTTGTGAATGGGGAAAAACACATCCATTCACAAACAACCAAGAATTTTGATTAGGGACACAAACATCCAATCACAAATACAAATTCAAGAAGTCCTTGTTGTCACATATGCAGTCATTGTCATAGATCTTTGCCACTCTCATCACAAACGATGAGACAATTACCATTGCCACCTAGAATTTAATCTTGGCTTTAGTCATTATGGCACAAATAGTTGTCACTAAAACAGTTTCACAACCCCATTGCTAGTGACTAATGAGAGGACGCTACTTGTCCTCCAACCTCTTGTGCCTCCATCCTCCAATTGATTTGCTACTAAGGAAATTTGATTTTAAAGTCCAATTGTAGAGTGCCCCCCATAATATGGACGTCACATACAAGCAGTAGTGCATCCAATTACAATTAAAACATTTTTTTAATTTTGTAATTTTTTTTAGCACTTTTACATTTTCATACAAAAATTAGCTAAAATAAAACAACTTGAATTTTATACTATGATACAAAATATCTCTATGAAAACCAATTAAAAATTGTCACTATAAAACTATTATAGAAGTTATTACCCAACTTGACTTTGCCATTTGTTGACCTTCTCTTAATTAGATCTAAAATTTATTGTAGAATCCAAAAAGCTCTTGTGATGAGACCCAAACTCATAGCATCCATGCCTTAGTTGTAACAATCCAAATGTAGATGTCTTCTAGATTTCACTTGTTATATGTGCATAACAAATAGTTTTGAAGATTCTAAAATAATTGGAATGCTCCTCTATGTTTAACACAACACTCTGGATATTAAGATTCCTACTTATATGCACCAAAAGCTTGACACACAAAACCAATCATGCACAACCCATTCTTTAGATACACAAAGAATCCATTTCTTTTATCGATACATGGAAAATACTCTTTAAGAGTGAAATTTTTAACCAAAGGAAAATGCAGCCTTTTGTGCTTGGTTCACTTCGATGATATGGATCCCTATTTTGTAAATAAAGCATTTGTGATATGACAAGTTCTACAATAAGAGAAACCAACAGAGAATCAATGCACAGGATGAATTGGTCGAGAAAAATTAATGGCATTTTCAAGGGTGGTCTTTTGGATGTGGTCGAAGTAGTGGGAGATCAAAGAAAAGCACTAGATTTTTAACCAATGCTGGAATCATTTATATAAAAGAAATCATATGCAACTTATGTGCGATTGCATCACTACGACATCCTAGTAGCAGATACATGTTTGGAAATGATTTCTTGGCTTGTTTGAGAGATCGCACATGGCCAAAATGGGACAGATCATAAATCCCATCAACATAGGTGTGAACAAGCTTTTCAAACTGCTTGGCCTTTACCAGATCCAGTGAAGGATGTGGCTCGAACATGCATAATGTAGCGACTGCCTGAATTTTCGAGCAACAAGAAATTTAGAAAGAAACATGAGTATCAATGAACCAAAAATACTTAATTCATAATCAATCTTACCCTGCAACTCTCTGCTTCTAGTGTTTACTTGATTGCCACGTATCAGACTAAAACAACGGACTTTTCCACTTATAAGTGTCTTTAAAAAAGAAATGCTAACCAATGCTCTCACCAAGTTGTGTCAACTCTTCCATTCAACAAGCCATATATGATTACAGTAGAGATAGTGTGTTTCACTCCCGCACAAAGACTGACCATGAAATTTCATCAACTAGAAGAAAACATGCACCAGACGCCTCCCACAAACCCAGCAAGTATGAAATCAAATCCAGCTATTGACGATTGAGAAATGCATTAGATTAGTGATGGAGGGAAAAATAACTCTGATATCATATCATAGATTTTAGGAGAATTTATAGCATCGTACAAGAGATTAGATACAAAATAGTATGTGGTTCTTTTCTTCATATTTTTTTTAATACATTTTACAAATATATAGGATTGACATATGAGGATTGTTCTACCTCACATAACCACTCTTCTATATTTGTGAATTGTTAAAACAATTCCATACGAACAATTATTAGTGCAACCTTGATATATTATCCTACACGTGATATTTAGCAAACTGTAACAAACCCAATGATGTAATATTCCTAGCAAAATCATTATAAGTTAAAACATGATAATCATTCAAAGTTGCAACTATCCATCCAATAACTACTGCAATATTAAAATTTTAATAATTATTAACTTTTAAAAGTGCAATAGCATAAATAAGTTGTGAAATAGACATAACAAATTTTGAATGATGATATCTGAATTTAACAATAGCACTGCATACTAGTGAAGAGCAACTTTAGTATCATGCAAGTGTTAAAGAATTGTCATTAGAAACCTAGATGCGGAATAACACTTGTGCATAATGTTTACAAAGCTACTAAATTAAAATATATTTAAAGATAACTACTATAAGAAAAACTAATTGCATGAAATGCAATTCTTATTACAAAATTATATCATTTAATATTAAAACTAAAAACTATGCAACCTCTAATTAAGTTGTAGATTTGATTTATTTCAAACTATGAATTAATACTCACATCTCTCACATAGCAAGAGATCTAAAAATAGTTGACTCCATGCTATAAATATTGAACATTAAAAATAGCAAAAGGTTAAAAATAGAACAAGCTCATCATAAAAATAAAGACCGTTGAAAATAACATGGGCTATAACTAGCTTCAATTAAAAATATAAAATCCCAAAATATGTTTTTTTTCTTTTAAAAAGGTGATGGTTAAAATTAGCATGAGCTAAAAATAAATTTCCAAATAGGCAACTCTAAATGACTAGCAATTTTACAATTTCTTCACTCATCATGGCTAACCCTGAGAAAAACCTTGAAATTTTTATTTTGATCTTTTGAATCCTTTTAAAAGGTGCATGCACTTTTGACTTGCACACACCAATACATTATAAAACAAGCTTTGATTTTATACTTTTGATTTCCTATGTATAGGTATGCACTTCATCACTAGGTGTGCACTTGATAACACAATTTTTGAAATTTGAAAGTCTCTTTAGTGAGGTGCGCACCTGCATCCCAATGCGCATTTGTACAATATGATTTTTGAATATATATTTTTTCCTTATTTAAGATACACCCTTGCCCTCAGTCATGCAGCTGATAATGGGAGTTTTCATATTTGATGTGAACTAAATAAATCTTTGTTAAGGTGTACCCTCGCTCTTACACATACCTCTGACAATGGGTTTTGCAAACAAATCAATCTGAAGCATGTCACTATGAATATAAGTTATTGAATGCTTGATTTTTTGTCTTTAAGGTAAGCCTTCCTACCCAAGGGTGCACCTATACATTGGAATGTGATATGTGATTTCTGCTAATTTATTTAAGATAGACACATCCATATTTTTCCACATATGCACAAGCCTCCTCCTAAAGTGTGAATTCACTTATCTAAGGCACACTGCTACATTTCCTCACACATCTATGAACCATCCACATCTTGTATAAGCACATATAGACTCTCTTGTGTGCCCCTGAACATTAAGTTGGATAACATCACCAAACAAACATTAAAACAAAATGCCTTCTCGAACATGTGCCTACATTTCCACACACATCTAAACAATGACTACTTTGTACAAGCATGTCTTTGTTCCTTGATGTACAATTGTACATTATTATCAAAAACTTTGGAATTTATCAACATTCACTATGATGCACACTAGTGCTAAGGCCAAAAAATTTAAGACTTCAAACTATTTCCTTTGTATAAGGGTGTGTCCATCTCCAAGAACACACCTAAATACTATTATTTTGTACTTTGAACCCAAATCAAACTTCTTCCTTCAAATGCATGTTACTCTCATTAAGTGCACCTTTGTACTAACTTTGTTTCCTCCTTGTATAGGTGCATGTTAATCTCCTAGGTCCCCCTGTGCACCATGGAAGTCTTCAAATTTCAACTTTAGATTGTTCTTTGATGACGTGTGCCATGACTTCCCAAATGCACACCTATAAAATGTTTTAAATTTGATCCTAACATTCAGGTTGTATTCATTTCTCCATGAGTGCCTCTTGTAACCAAAGTTCTCTTTGAAAACTCATTCCTACTATCAGAATGCTCAATTCCATAATCCTATTAGAAAAAATCAAAGGACAACAACACAACAAACAAGGTGAGTTCTAAAAGACTTTACATTTAAGATTCTTTTTGAAAACTGATTCCTACTATCAGAATGTTCAATTCCATAATCCTATTAGAAAAAAACAAAGGACAACAAGACACAACAAACAAGGCAAGTTCTAAAAGACTTTACATTTAAGACCCCTTAGGATAATGACTACAACTTAAAACTTGAAGCAATACAATATTTTTTGTATGGCTACAACACATTTAAGATGCAAGTTATACAAACTAGTTACACAACCTAATGATATATCATAATCAAGAGCAACTCAAAGGAACCTACTTGATGGTTTTACGCAAACAAAAAGTAGCAATGGGGCAATGACAATTATGCATCACTTTATAATGAAGCATTTTCATACATCATAGTTCAATAACATCATTACAAAAATTATAATATTACTATTCATTTGGAACTGACTGGAAATCAAACTTTGAATTTATTTTGCAACGATAGTGCAAAATATAATGTTGATTTTTGTAGCTAGAAAAGTGGGATATGGATTTGCTTTAAAGCAACTCAAGATAAGATTTGCTTTAAATCAATTCGAGTTGGATTTTTAGCAACAGCAGGATTTTTATTCTTTAAATAGAATGTTTCTGAGTTTGTGAGGATAAGATAAATCCTAGAGTGATTTTATGTGTAAAAAAGCCAAAGAAAGCAAGGAAAGATTCTTTCCTTGCACGCTAAGTAAAGCAGCTAGGCTCTATAAATACAAAATTGCTGTAGCAAACTCATATTGTATTTTTCGAAAGAAAAGTTTGCTGTTAGGCTGAATAGAAGATCCAACATTTGCAGGTTTTTCCCCGCATTGGGGTTTCCTGGGTATATCTGTGTTATTGTCTTTTTTGTGTTTGGCTTCATGTTATTTTTGCTTCCGCTGTTATTAGTTGTTAATTAACCCAGTTGTATTAATTGTTATAAATCAGATTTTTCTCGAATTTATTGTGCAATTAACTGCTGCTGGGTTATGAAATTAATATATCAATCATGTTTTATTGCATCTTGTGAGGTATATTATGTTAGATAATTATTTTTTGGTAAATAAATGGAAATTATAGGAGAAAACATTTGCCTTTTAGAACTTCAATGAGAGCATGTTTTATGTGCTGAGTCAGAAATCATGGAAGGGCATGAAAAACAAACCCATGAACCATTACCTTAAGACAGAGATGATATGGCCGTACATCAACTCATGATGGATGTCAATCCAATATAAAGGAAATGTTATAGGAGAAAAGGCATGTAGGGCATAAGCTGTTATGAACTATCATGTTATCCTTGCATATTAAAGGAACAGATTTTTATCAAGCTTTTCTTGGACTTAATTAAGAATTATAAATAGCAAATGGTGACCTTTAAAGCTCTTCAATAAAAGCACACACAAAGTAGACTCCATGGAAATCCAAGATAAACATCATGAAAATAAATTTTGATTTGGTATCAACAACACGGCCTTGCAATATTAACTTGTGGTTGGATGTCATGGATTGCAAGACAATGTTTGTGAGCTGATGTAGTAGGATTCATGAGTTGAATGTCATGGTTTGCAAGACAATGTTTGTGAGCTGATTAGTAAGATTCATGAGTTGACTGTCATGGTTTGCGAGACAATGTTGTGAGCTGATTGCATACTAGTTCTTTTCCATAGTCGAGACCACAATGTTAAGCAAGTGCCAAAAACTTATGGGTTTCCAAAATGCCTTGAGAGCCTGTCCAAATACTGATCTATGCTCAAAGAATAGATGCACAAGTTTCGTGTGCACCGTTGGGCCAAACAACTGACCACATTCAATAATTTTTTCGTAGCTCACTACATTTTGTGTCTCCAAAATATTTCTCTATTTCTACAATCAGAAGACTTTAAATTTAAAGTCCATGAATTTTGCATTAGTCTGTTTCAGTGAAGACAATTATTGATCCCTTTGAAGAATCCAATTAAACAATGTCCTTATTGAAAGGCATGAACAAATAAAATACCATTTTGCCAAAAGAACAGCCACTGTCTAACAATCTCCAGTTTTAATTTTTTTGGTGTTATTGATATTTAATATTTATACAATTTTGACTGTGGCTAATCAAAGCAGAAGTGGGGCTGAAAAATCTTTTGCAATGGACTTAATCATAATTTTACTTTTTCTTCACTAGCCAGTGAGTTCAACTCTAATGAGACAGCATCATCTAAAAGCTTTCCTCGGTATACCATAAAATAGAATTTTTTATCAGACCTATAAGACATAAAGGCAAAATTTAGTCTGTACTCATTCAACTGCAAAATTAGGCCAACAAAAATCAAAGCTATTAAGTTCTAGGAGATGAATCCCAATCAAATCAAATCTCTCATCACTACCTGAAACCTATCATCCAGAAGAAGCGCCTTGCAAGAGGTGGAGGAAAGACAGCAAACCCAGCTTGTCCATCCATCCTTTTCACAGCCTGTGAAGGTGGAAAAAAGTGAAAACATTATAAATCTTTAAAAGTATAGGAGAATAGCTTCTTGATAGTCGCTTTTCCAAGGACCCATTTCAAATCTTGGAATAAACTATATTCTGAACCGTATTTTTATTTCAAATCCAGACAAAGTGATAAAATAGAATCCCCAATAGGCTGATATCAATTATCTTCTAGAAAAAATGCTAATGTGAATTGACAGTTTGAACTCTTCTTGGAAGTGCAATATAATTTTGAACCACATTAGCAAGCAGACTAAAAGTGATAGAATATGCCAGGAATCCATAAATCGCGGGACAAAAGCCAACCTTCAACTGAACTTGACATGATAAGTAACCTGAAGTAAATTGAATCAAGCTATCCTGGAGATAGAAAATATACAAAGTTGTTTGTGGTAGCGTCTGTCTCAACATTTCCCTACAAAAACAAAAGAACTATGAAAACAATATATACAAACAAGAGTGTGGCAATTTGTCCATGGATATAGTGTACCCAGAATAGTACCAGGTATATTAGGATTCTTCTATTACGTGTAAGATATATTTTGCTTTTGCACTATATGTTCAAGGGTCAAACGTAGCTATTATGTTTTTGGCTTGTGTCAA